>MINK01172252.1:28954-40427 GCA_001735545.1 Phormia regina
GAGACCTATTTTTTTAATATTCTCAATCAATTTGTACACAAGATGTTAATAAGTGCTAAGCCTATTATTCGCTTTTTTAATTGACTTTAGTGCGAGTAATAAATTACGATTAGCATCATATTTTAACAAATTTCGCGAAAATGACTTATTTGATTTTATAAAAAAAAAAAAAAATAAAAAAAATCTAATTAAATTGCTTTCAAGTCTTTCTTACCTTAATTTTTTTATATGGTCAATAGTTAAGAAGATTTGGGCTTATTTTCAAAAAGAAATTAAATTCCAAAATTACTATTATTATTTTCAAAAGATTCAAAAATGTATTTTTTTTAAATAAATTTTGTTACAAATGAACTAAGATATGGTTTATTTAAGTCTACGTAAACATTTTGATTTTATTTACAAATTAGTAGGAAATATTCACAAAAATATATTTTTACTAATATGAATATCGTGTTTTATTTGCAACTAATTTATCTTTATGCTTAAAGAATAAAAATGAATTTTTTCGTAATCTTTAATATTTTTTTTATTTTGTAAAAAAAAAAAATATCATTCCATTCTAAAGTCTAATATCTCCATAACTGTTGACAGTATTTAAAAGGATTGTGAGAATAAAGACAATTTCAATAAGAATTTCTTATTACATTTTAGAATAAAATCTGACAAGTCGTTTTCGAAATATGTTTCAACTTCCTTAATTTTATACCTCATGATTTATGTCGTTAACTAAATTCAAAAGCAGAAATGGATAAGAGTCTCGAGTAGCCGAATTGATTAAGAAACCCGGAGACGCTGAGTCAGTGTTTAACTGTATAATAATTAAAAAAATTAAAGTGCCAATAGAATTGATTTTTTTTTTTTGTTTTTTTTTTTTAATTTTGTAATTTCTTATTTTTTTTTCAAATAATTATTAATAATATAAAACATCCTTAAAAATTGTCTATAATATATATGTATGTATATATACAAAAAAAAAAACGAATAAAGCTTCATATTATTTTATTTCCATTTTGAACCCCTATGCGTCTTCTTTCAAACTAATTATATTCTTAAAAATTGTTTCTAAATTAACATATTCATTAGGTAGGTATTTTATTTGAAATTCAGAAATACACAAATTAAAAAATCAAATTTAATTACTTGAGTACAGCAAACATGAGAAAAAATTAAACTAACAAAAAGAAAAACCTACCAAAAAATATAATAATCAATTTAAAATTGAAAAGTTAATTTTCAATATGTTTAAAAAACCACAAACACATACATACAGTTATAAGCTATAAAAAAAAACAACAACAATATACCCAAAGAAAAACGAACACAAACATTTTAATCAAAAACTAATGTAAAAAAAGAAAACTTTTAATAAAACTCCAATTAATATCACAAAGTCTGTAAGAGAAAAAGAGAGAGAAAGTATTTAAAAACCACAAATAATAAACAAATGCATATAACAAGAGGCAGCCATTAAATAAAATTAAAAATTTCTCCTATTTCGAATTTTTGTAAAAAAAAGTAGAAAAAAGAACATTTAAGAATTTCCCCTTTTTTCAATTCAATAGGGTGACAGAAAGAGAGGGAGAGCATATATATTCGAAAATTCGAAATTGGAAGTTTAATAAAAAAATAAACTGGAATTATAAATTGAAATAAAAGATTATAGGTTTTTCTCTTTCTTTTATATTTAGAAGAGTGTGTTGGTGTGTGTGTGTGTGTTGGGAGTTAAGAAAATTTAGCTAAAAGTCCTTTTTTTGTTACAACAACAACTCATAGTTTGCCGTCGTTTTGTTTTGTTTGATTTTAGTTTTCTTTGGTTTCAATGGCTGAAGGTTTTATTAAAAAATAACTACCACCGTCGGCTGGAGTATTTCAAAGGTTTAAGCAGCTGTTGCTTATTTAAATTTTAACTTGGGGTGTATTTTTCTCTTATTTAATTAAACGCTAAAACATTATTATTTTTTTCTTGAATAGTGTATAGGGAGGAAGTAGATAAATAAACAGCCCTTATAAATATAAGAAATATTAAAAGTTGCTGCCATAACTTTATTTGTAAAAATATTGTTCAACCATTTTTATTATAATAAAAGTTGCCATATTTTGTTCTCAATTTTTTTTTTTTCTTTGGTTCTTGTATAAATAATTTAATTAATCTGAACATTAAGGGGAGTTTAATGATAGTATAAAATTTTTATCTTTTTAATTGACAAAGATTTTTGAAGATTTTTTCTTTAAAGTTTATATAAAACAATAAAAAAAAAATATTTAAATGAAAGTTAAAAAATCTGCGGCAGTTAGTTTCCATATACATTTAAAAATAAACTGAGCTGCTAATACACTTTTTTTGAATTGATTCTAGTTCTCGCGATTTGTGAAAAGCGCGGTTGCATTAAGGACTTTGCACGAAAAAAACATAGCAGGCAGTCATGTCACAAAATACAGTTTCTTGGATCATAATATTATACAAGGAAGTCATGGTAACTGTACGGAAACTAGGTAGGGCAAACTAGAAAGGATTTTGAGAGTAAATTCTCTCATCTCTAAAAGGAAAGTGTCATAAAACGTTAATTGCTTTAAATCTTAAATAGAAAATTTGAAAGGAAATCTAGCTTGAAGACATATAAAGTATGAAAAAAACATTTTAAAAACATAAGCAAAAGTTTAGAGGAAAAAATTATATGAATGTACATCAGGTGAATTTTTTCACAATATGATTATTGTATAATAGACGATGAAGCATTCATACAGACTGACGTTTTTCAACTTCCTGGTCAGGAAATCTATATCGCAAATGCTAGAGGGATTATGACGGAAAAAATTTTTGATTTAGAAAGTCATAAGCATATGCAGAAAAAATCACTTCATTCTTAAAAGAAAATGGCTTCATTAACCTAGAAATATATGTCAAGAAAATATGTTTTCTGGCCTATTATTCTTTCTTCTGATTACAACAGAAAAACAATGGAGCGGAAAGAAATTGCTCTAGTTAAAGATAATATAAAGAACATTAAGAGTACAGCATAAAATGAAATCGAGTTTAAAAATAAGTGGACTTATTCGAGCAAAAAATTGACCGAAATAAAAAAAAAAATTAATTTGAATAACTTTAGAAAATATCAGAAATTTCTTTACAAACTTAAACGAAATAATTTTTTCTTTCATGTTTAGAACTATAACATAACAGTAATTAATAAAAATATCACTTTAACCCATTAATGCTCATGGCGTTCTAGACAACTTTTAAAATTTTGAACATCATATCAAAGGAGGCATTGACATTGAAATTGGTTTATATTTGGTTTAGCAAGGAAGTAACAAGCCGTTACATATACGTAACAGTGGGCGATTCTCAATAATTGTTGGCACTTGTATTTTCTATATAAATCTCAAAAGCTATAAAGCCAAAAATAAAATTAAAATAATTAAATTAAAAAAAAAAAAAATAATTCATAATAAAATTTATATAATTAAGAAGTTTTACAATATTTATACTAATTTATCATTTCTGGTAACCGGACCAAGTGATCCGGTTACCATAAATGCCCTACTATGCTTGTCGACCTCATAAGATATGTTTTCATACAGATATGTAACACAGAAATAAGGATATTAAAAAAAATCTGGCCTGCATATGTTTATAGCGCCTAGTACGAATTTTTCCGTAGGCCTTCTATTTATTAATACCCACGATATTGACCAAACTGTTTACAAAAAAAAAAAAAAAAAAAAAAAACCTAAAAAAAAAAAAAAAAAAAAAAAAAAAAAAAAAAAAAAAAACAGTGCTATCACTTATTTAAACAAAATAACATTTTTACTGCTGAAATAGTATATTTAATTAAAATTTGTTTATTATTATTTAGTGCTTTTTGTATTGAAGTTAGAAGAGGCCAAAAGGTATTGAGTATGACCCAGAGTTTCATATATGTAACACTTTCTCATATATATTTAAACATTTAAATAAATAAATTTGATGTATTTGCTTTTAGCATAGAATCAATTTTTTTGTTAAAATATGTTGAATGTAAATCCTCCTGCCGTTAAAATCGAGCTTTTGTCACCTGTCAAATAATATACATTATGAAATCACTTATTGTCACAATAACACTAGAGAAAGTAAAAGAAAAAACCTTTAAGGATTCAGGACAAATATTGAATTACACAATTCATTAGAAAAATAAGGTATATATTCAAGAGCTTCTTTAAAAAGAACGTTTTCACCATTTTTAAATTGGAACAAAGTGCATATTTTTAACTTTTTTTGGAAATTTTTAATCATTACTTCCAAAAAGGAGAGAATAAATGAAATTTCAGCAGAAAAAATACTTAAAAATTGCAGGGAAAATTAAAATTTTATAAATTTTAATGTATTTTTATTATTCTTTTACAAGACTACAGCCGAATTTTTGTTTAAAAATTGTATAAACATAGTTTTTAAGGGAAGTACTTCAAAAGCAATGAATTGGAAGTACAAAAGAAGAACAAGCTACCAATGACATCCAGGGATTGAATCAAGAACTTCTGCAGCTCTTTTACACCACTAAGTGATTCCTTCCAATGACAACACAATGTTAAATTCATGACTTCTTCAGCTCTTTTTCAGTTCCTTTTTTGGTTGGGTCAATATATTCATTACATTTTGATAAAAATTTAAACAATTGTGTTAATAATTTTTTTCTGTGAATGCAGTACATAAGTTTCCTTTTATATGCAGGAAATCAATTTTGTTTAAAAAATCTACATTTTTACATTTCCCAGAATTAAATGTTACTTTCGACCCAATAAACACCAATTTTTAAACGTGCCGTTACCATTCTACCACAAAAATCTGTTCAATTTTCTGTAAAGTTTTTATTTAAAAAACATAAGAATCAAATTTTCATTATTATAAACTAGCGACGGCGATTTTAGATTTATTTTTTTAATTTATGCCTCCTTTTAACTTTTTTTGATCAGTAATTATTATATATTTCATTTTTCTCATTTAAAAACTTGAAGAAAAATGCTACTTAAAATGGTGGTTGTTTTATTTATTTTTTTTTTCAATTTTATATACACATACATATAAAGAGACATATGGTATGTCACTGTAAAATTTTGCTAATATTTGCTTTTATATTCGTTATCATTTAATGGAGATAACACTTTTTTTCTCACTGAAAACAACTTTACCACTCGTGTATAATAATTTGCTGCATTTATTATATTTTATTTTTATCTTTAAATTCGACTCTACAATGTGTTTATTTTTATTTAACATTTCAGTTCACATTTGGAATATTATTCAGTGTGAACGCGTGAAGTTTTTTGTTTGCACTTCTGTTTAGTGGTTAATTTTGTTTTAAACAATTTTTTTCTGTCGTGTTTAAACTGCTAACTCATCATTAATACCAAATGGTTTTATCATTTAGTAAACAATATTTAAATAAGCTTAAAGGGGAGTTAAAATGAAATTGTTCTTTTACTTCAATAAAAACAAAAGACTTAAGCAACAAGTTTTTATTATAACAATTCTAGCATTTTCTCCAATTTTATTCCTTTTATTTATTTAAAAATGTTTTAAAAAATAAACCATAAATTATATATTTAACTATTGTAATGTTAAAATATGTCTACATATTTTTCTATTATAATAACACACATGTCCCTAGGCAAAGTTCATAAAGTTATTTTCGGAATATTTTTATTAAAAAATTATACAAAATAATCTATTTATATATTACAAAAAATAAAAAATAATAATAATCATCTTAATTAAAATTCGAACATTTTATGGTAAACAGAAGTTTTAATAAACCATAGAATTTTAAGTTAAACATAAAAAAATATAATAAATTCTTGTGTTAAATATCATTTAAAATAGAATATTTGAATAATTTATAAAAAGCAAACGGTTATAAAAATTTTGCTAAAAATAAAAATGAATAAAACACTAATGATACAACTAATTAAATACTTTTCAAATAGTTTATGGGGAATCCCTATAGAAAAAAAAACTAATATTTAAATTAAATTAAAAAATTGCAATTTGTAAAATCAAAAAGGTAGCACCATATATTGAAGCATATCTCGAAAACATCGAAAACGTTAAAATTTTAAATTTTTATTCTTTAGACAAAAAGATAATTTTGTTGTAAGTCTTAATTCGTTGAAATCATGACTTATTTCAATGAAATCAAAATATATATTTTGAGTTTATTTACAAATTAGTGAAGGAAAAATAATAACAAAATATCTTCAAAATTTATGCTGGATTTTAATTTATTTTAATGATTAAGAATTTGAATTTTTACAATTTCGAATGTTTATTATTAAAGAAAAATAATTTTAAATTTGTTTATATACAGGGCTTAATATTTCCATAACTGTTGATCGTATTATTATGTAATATAAAAAAACACATATGTGTTTTTTTTTAATAAAATCAGATAAACAATTTTTTGAAATATTTTTTAAACTGGAAAATTTTCTTAAATTACCAAACAGCCGAAAGGAAGAATGGACATCAGAATTTAAAAATTTTACTTTTCGATCAATAACTGAATGTAAATATTAAAATACTAGTATCACTAACCTTTTCAATAAAATACTGATATAAATTTTTCCAGAATTAAGTATCAATTTCAATCTCATTTACCTCATATGAAAAAAACTGAGAAAAAGTTTAATTCCTAAATTACATTCTTTTTTCTTTCTGATAAATGTAAATATATTGATATCACATTTTCCTAAATTAAGCGACAATTACGACCCAATGTGACATATCTTAAATTAACTCTTTACAAGTTTATATTTTAAAAAGATATACCGGATGTCCTTAGGTAGAATAAAATATTTGCACAGCAAAAATAAGACTTCTGTTGAGAAATGTTCAAAGTATTTTACTTATTATTTGAAATGTTTGCAATATCCTTGTAAGAACATTAAACAGCAGTTTGTTTACAGTAAACAAAGCTACTGGCTCTCCTAGTCAAGGTCTTACTTTTTCTCTCTTTAAAACAATAAACTATTAAGAGACTTAATCCTGTTTAAAATTCATAATGAAAAACTGACACACGTCTCTAATTGCTACTAGTCAAGGTCATATGTTTGAAGTCATATATTAAAAGAGAGAAAACAATGACATTATTTATTTGAAATTTTAAGGTAAAAGACTACTGGGGAGAAAGAAAATTAAAGAAATTTCTAAAGCATTACAATAATTTTTAAAATGTGTTAAATATCTTAAATGTCCTTAGGAGTATCCTTGTTTTAAACTATAAAATATTTTGTTTATAGCAAACAAACTACTGACTTTATAGTCAAGGCTTTTTCTCTTAAAGAATATTAAAGAATATTCCAAAATCAAATAAAATGTGACACACGACTGTAATTGAACTCAAGGATATACCTACAGGAGGAGAGTTTCGTAGTTTTTGCAAAGTTTTTTTTTTTTTTTTTTTTTTTTTTTTGAAATCTCCCAAATCTTGTAAACTACTGAATTTACAGTCAAGGTTCTTTGCTCTTAAAGAATTTTAGAACGGAGAACTTTTTCTGAGATTTAATTAGTAACAAAGTTAAATGATTTCATTGAGAGTTAATTTGTTTCACGGTCAGATGTTATGTGACACACGACTGTAATAAAATTAGAAAAAGTCCCTGAAGAATTTTGAAAGAAGATAAATTTGTTTTCAGTTCGATAAAATAAAAATATTTTTTACCTTTGACCTTTATAATTAAAAGAGTTGGATTTCTAAGATTTTTGTGACAATTTCAGAGTAGTTATTCCATGATGTATAATGAAATATATATCAAAACTATGGAAACTGGTGAGGTTGCTGAATTGATTTTCAAGTAGCTGAATTAAAAAAATTTAGTTTTTTGTTTAGCTGAATTAAAGTTTTTATTAAAATCAAACAAAATCACTAGTTAAAGTAATTTTAGACAAATGAATTAAGAAAAATTTACTTGCTGAATTATAATTTTGACATAAATATTAAAAATTTGAAAGCTGAATTGACTTATATTCAGCTGAACTGAATTTCATAATCAGTTTGATTTTTCAACCTGATTATGCAATTTATTAATTGAATTAGCTTTTCGTTTAGCCGAATTATAGTTTTTAGTTATTTCTAATAACTGATAGTCGTTTTTAGTCAGCTGAATTGATAAATCTATTGGCCAGTTTGTTAAATAAATAGAATTCTATGCAGAAGAATAGAGAAATTTTTTAACTGAAATTAATACTTTTTGCAAAATTTCAATTTAGTCAACTGAATTTATTAAAATATAATTTAAGATGAATTTTAGTTTTTATATAAATTTAGGAAAATTTCTTGGTAGAATTTTTTTGAATAGAAAAATTTGCAAACGGAATTTATATTAAAACGATAAAATTGAGAAATTTATTTTTTTGTTGAGATTGTAACTGAATATCGTTTAATTTATCTGAATTTATTTTTCTAAGCTGAATTGTTTAATTTATTAACAAAATTGATTTTTGCATATTAATATTTTTAATTACGTTGATTTTCACTCAGCTGAATATATTTTTAAACATTATAATTATGAAATTTTTAAGCCGAATTGAATTTAAAAATGGTGCCGATTTTTTAATTTAAATATTTGATTGTGATAACTTAATTTATCTAGATTGTTATCATTCCTAGCGGAATTGCAATTATTGCATAAATATTTATTATTATATCTATAATTATGCAGACTTTTATTCAACTGAATATAATTTTTTTCTATCTGAATTCTTTTTAAATTAGCTAATTTTATACTGGATTTAAATCTTTTAAAATTTGTTAGATAAATTAGATTTCTATTTAGCTGAATTATAAATTTTGCATTAATATTTACGATTATATTTAGTTAAACTGATTTTTCAAAATTTCTTTTATAGTTAACAATTTGTAATAATAAAGTTTATAAAAATCATGTGAAATTAAGTACTTGCGTAAGTGACTAGTTTATATTTTTAGTTCATGTTCATGTTCTTTTCTTAACTCTTTTGTTTAAAAAATATTTTTTTAATTCAAAATTTATTTTATTATTTTTATAATTCATTTGTTAAAATTTGCTCAGCTTCGTGAAATTTTTCAGATTTTCCTTTATTCTCAAGGACATTGTCTTGTTTAAATTGTTTCTTTTATCAATTGGCTACTGCTATTGTTTTTTATATATATTTTTTTTGAACTTCAAGGTCATGGGAAAAGTTAAATAAATATTCTAAAATCAAGTGTAAATAATTGTTAACTCATCTTAAACTGACACACGACGGTAATTTTGACAACATCAATAGTCAAGGTCTTTGAAGTATTCAGTTGATGTTATGGGAAAATTTAAGTCAAGGAAATTTATAGATTTTTAAAAATTAGGGAAAATATTATAGAAAACAAGGTCATGTAGGCAGTTTTTTTTTCATAAAAATATAAATTTCATTTGTTAGAAAAATAAAACATAAATATGTTTATCAAATACTTTTGAAATTCTTTAGGAAACAATTTTTGCTTATAGTTATTTGCATTTGTAGGTTATCATCTAGTTTGGTTGATGTGTTAATTAAATATGTAATTGATTTATTCTTAATTGCACGTATAATTAAAAAATTAACTTATATATTGTTTTTCTTATAATAATAGCAAATGCCATCACTATTTTTGCAATAATAAAATTAAATAAAAATGTTTATTTTTGTATTTTTTCTTAACAGACACCTATTTTGCATCTCATTGCTCTGTGTATAGAAATTAAACAACTTAATTAATTGCTGTATTGAAAAAGCGTTGAAATCTACACTGGACATTGAAACTGAACATCGTAACATACTACGTTATATAGACTCATAGACGGCACACAATCCACAATTAACGACGAACGAAGCTTATTTGCTTATTTGCCTGTTGGTAGTAACATAAGACAATTTCCAACTCTATGTACTCGAGTCGTGTGTTACTGTGTGTATTAACGTCTACAATGTGTGTATGTATGTACATGTATAAAGATAAATGAATTATGAATATTCTCAACAAATAATTAACTTTTAACGTTTTGAAAACTACAATACAAAAAAGTAAAATATACGTACTATAAACATTTTTAAATAGAAACCCACACTATGAACTGTGTGAGAAAGAGATAACACTTAGAACTTAATTAACGGCATAAAAAAAAAATAACACTAAAGGTTATAAATTAAGTTCGATCAGATTAAAGAAAAACGACGATACGATAGAGAATTATTAAATTGAAGATAATTTTGTATTTAGAAACTTATTTTCAAAACTTTAAAGATGAGAAGAAAAGCAATTTAAAGTTTTAAATAATTTCTAATGTTTACAATATTATTAATTTATTTTTAAAACAACCTTGCAACAAAGTCAAATAAAAACTGACACACGTCTGTAATTGATTTTACACAAGGACATGATGTGAAATTATTTTACAGGATTAAATTTTTGAAAGACACACAAAATTTTCTCAAGGAAATGTGTACGTTTTGTACAATGTTAAACTCTTTAAACTCAAGGTCATTTGATGAGATGAGTTAGAATAAGAAATTACATATTTCTTAAATGTTTTGTTTTACATCAATAATGCTTGAAAACGTTTTATTTTTTTCCTCGACAAAAAAGAATTTTATTTAAATTAAAACTGAGACACGCTGTTTTATAAATCCTAGTCAAGGATGTGTATGATACTTATAATTAACTGTTATATAATAAAAGTATTATG
The DNA here is from genome assembly GCA_001735545.1 of Phormia regina. Classification (NCBI taxonomy): domain Eukaryota; kingdom Metazoa; phylum Arthropoda; class Insecta; order Diptera; family Calliphoridae; genus Phormia; species Phormia regina. The sequence goes on from MINK01172252.1 coordinate 39,668, forward strand.
ATTCTTTAAAATATTTTTAATTTATTAACTTATATGCCTTTGGCTCCATATTTCCCTTTTTTTTCTCTCAAGGACATTGTTTTGCTTTAACTGTTTCTTTTATCATCATGCTACTGCTACTAATTTTTCTTATATGATTCAAACATCAAGGTCATTTGAAACAGTTAAATAAACATTTTAAAATCAAGTGTAAAGAAGTTTCAAATCATTAAAAACTTATATACTACGGTATTTTTGACAACATCAATAGTCAAGGTCTTTGAAGTAATCAATTGATGTTATGGGAAAATTTTAACTTAGTAGGGTAGAAGGGGCAGCAATCGATATATTGTTTTAATAATTTATTTACTTTTTTCTATTACAGATCTTTCGTCTATTAAATTTAAAAATTTTCATCATACATTTGTTTGGAGGTAAAGTACAAGAATTTGCAACATTCCTTTAAAGGCTAAAAAAAAATATCTTTTGTGCGCAATACTCCTCCTGGAGAACATAAGTCAAACTGCTGATGGTCCTACTTAACTTTAAGCAAAAACTGTATGTGAAATTAACTACAAAAATAAACTATCGATCTGTGATCATATTGCGATTAACAAGTTTTCTAAGAAGAATAAAAAATTATTTAAAAAGGCAATATTTCAAAATGTATGATTATGAACTTTTGCCATAAAAGACCAGGTAATGATTTAGATAACTTTATAGGAGTAGCCGAAATCATAGGAGGAATAACATTTTCCTTAAAAACATCCCAAATAAAAAT
>MINK01172253.1:9940-37333 GCA_001735545.1 Phormia regina
ATACCATAGATGGTATGTTAACTCCTAGTTAACATACGATAACATTTTTGTGTCCACAATTGTCAAATTCTTACTCTCTCTTCAAAATGTTACGTGTCGACCAAAAAACCTCTTATTTCTAAAACGAATCGCGCAGCAAGAATTCAATTTGCCATAGATCATTTAAATTGGACAAGGCATACATGGAATACTGTCCTATTTTCGGATGAGTCCAAAATTTAAGAGACAGCGATGGGAGAACATTTGTAAGACGGAAGGGAGATTGGATCCAAAATATACTAACAAGACAGTTAAGTTTGGTGGTGGCAATATTATGGTCTGGAGATGTTTTTAAGGCCAAGGTATGGATTCAATTCATATTATAAAAGATACTATGATTGGTATAGGATACAGACCAATTTTAAACGATGTAATATATCCATACGCTGAGGAAAATATATCGCTGGTTTGGAGATTCCAACACGATAATGACCCCAAACACACCTCTAGGCATAGTATAATTAGAAAGTATACTCGTAAGAATAGCTGTTTTACAATTTTTTCATTGATACATCTCGCCTTACTGTCAAATTGTTTTTGTATTCCCATGTAACATTTTTAAAAGATAGATAGAATTTGACTATTGCGGACACAAGAATGTCTACATACGTGTAGACTAGGGGTTAAGAGCTAAGTGTAGTCATTNNCTAACAAAATACAAGGAATTGTTGTTTTTGTAGATGTGCGAGTACTTTGTTATTATACTCATAGCATAATCATAAAGTACTCGCACATCTACAAAAACTACAATTGCTTGTATTTTGTTAGTGTAAAACTACTTCTCACAATGTGAAAATGATATGAACAGAAAATGAGAGTATAAATGAGAGGAATAGTAAAATGCTCACGAAAAAAAAAAATTACATAGGAATACAAAAACAATTTGACAGTACCGCGAGTTGCGTCGATGAAAAAATTGTAAAACAGCTGTTCTTACGAGTATACTTTCTAATTATACTATGATTATACTATGGTTATTATACTATGCCTCTAGGGTTGTAACCGAGTGGTTACAATCCAATTAGGTACGTATTTTGAAGTGGCCTGTCCAATCACCAGATCTCAATCTCATAGAAAATCTATGGGAAATAGTAGATCGCAAAATACGAACTCAAAATTACACCGTTGTATGTATATTGTTGTTCTCATAGGAGTTCAGCAATGAATGTTATTATTTACTTTATGCTATTTACTTATTGTACTCTATGGATAGATTGTAAATGAAATGAATTAAAAAAAAATACACCAGAAAGAAAGATTTATCGGCTGCGGTTTTAAGGGAAAATATTTCAATATTTCAAAAGAGACTATTGACTCTTTAATTGGTTTAATGCATCGTCGTTGTGAAGCAGTACTTCAAAACAAAGGATACCCAACAAAATACTAACTTATTCAAAACTCCAGACCATATTTGTTAAGATAATACCTAAGCTCCCGTGTTAACTTGTATGATCATACGATATTCATAAATCAGTGCAGCGCAGCTTCATCCATCAAATACTTTGATTAACAAAATATTTTTAATAAACTGTAACTTGGCAACTCTTACTACACTTATTCACAAATAATCCACACATATTGACATTATTCATCAGCTGTTTTCCCTTATTGCCAGTTATCTCTTTCGTTCTCACTCATTTTTTACCCAAACAAAGAGAGATAAAACATAAACAAAAAACTGTAAATAAAACAAAACAGCAAAAAACGAAGATATGTATAAATAAAGTTCAGGCATTTTATGACTGTTGTTTTTATGTCCTATTCTTTTCGTTCTTTTTTCATTTACACATACTATGTACAATTTTCTATGACATTTACTTGAAAGCGGTGGAGTTGAAAGAGAAAAAGTATTTTTTACATTATAATAAATACGCAATAAAAAGTTAAATTCACAATAAATAAAAGTTAAAATCTTATATATCTAATGTATTACACAATAAATATGAGAAAAATGCTATATTTACAAAACATTGCAAATAAAGAAGTGATTATTGTGATTTTTTAATAATACAACAGTACGGCTGCTGCATTTTGTATTTTTCATTACTGTTGTATAAAAACAATCGAAATTAAGTTTTACATTATATTTTCATAGTGCATAACATTAAAGTTGAAACTGTCAAAAAGGTAGCAAAAAAATTGATAAATTGAAAAGTTAATTACCATTAATTGAAGATAATTGAATAAATTTTTCAATATCGTATATGGGAATCTTTTCTTTGTGCAATTTGTTTGCCAACTTCCATTCATACATTTATATAAAATTAGAAACGAAAGTTTTCGCAAAATGTGGATAGAACCTAAGGAAATTCTTCTGCCATCGGCATTTTGGTAAGTTATATTGACTTATTTGCATGTTCTTCCAATAAGTTTGTTTGATTTTTGTTCTAATCAGAATCATTAGGTTTTTGGGTGTTTTTTTACTTTGCATGTAGAGTTACCAAGTTGCCGATAAATACATATATTATTGGAAAATTATTTATTATTATTAAGATTAAAGGCTCAACTACATATAATACTTTTGCTTCAACTGCGACTGACAGCTGAAGTAAAATGAATGCATTTATAAGGAACGAAACCATTTATAAGGAACGCCAAACTCCTGCGTGAAGTACTTCAAAGATGAAAAATATTCAACTTTGAAGTGTCAAAGTACGTAAATACATTTTGTCGATGGTTTTTTATTCCCATTTTAAAATTTTTCGGATTAGCCGATAATTTTCATTTGCAATTCATTATTTCAAATGAAAACATAATTTAAATTATGCGTTCTTATATTTTATTATATAGAATTTTAATAACAAAATTATGCAACGATTAGGTTAATATCGTTTATGCGTTGCGTAGTCTGTCAACGCAGTTGAAGCGAAAAGTATTTTATGTAGTTGAGCACTTAACAGCCCTATTCCAAAACTTTACTAAACTTTTTTTACTAAACATTTTTAAGGAAAATTCCTTAACAGAGTTGTATTAAAAAATATGATTTATTCTTTACTTTACTAAACACTGACAATAAAAATGAGAGAGAAATAAAAGAAAAAAAAAAACAGTGTTTATTAGTTAAAATACCACAAAGCTGTGATAGAAAAATTTTTTTTTTTTTTTTTTTTTTTTTTTTGATTTTAAAATTTCATTTTAAATTTTAAAATGAGCTTTTTGTTTTTATTATATTGAAACTTCATATACAATTTGTTTTTACAATTTTTTTAAATTTCTTTTTGTTATTTAATATTAATATTTTATTGAAAATTATTTCAAATGTTTCAATGTATGAGTTTTGAACACTTTTAAAACTGATTTCTTATGGTGCGAAAAAAACAAAACTTATTTTTTAAAACAAAGTCGACTTTAGCTAAAATATAATTTTAAAATTTCTTTGTGTTTATGTTGATAACTATTAACACTTTTGATTCGTATTCAAAATTCAAATTTTCAAATTTTGTCTATAAAAGCTTTGTAGACAAAATTTCCATACAAATTTGACTTATAAAGTGTTTATTTATAAAATTGTATACAATAATTATTAAAAACTACAAGTTATTAGGCTCGGTAAAGCAAGTTGTAGTGAAAATGTTCAGATATTAGATAAAGAACTAGTTTTTAATGAACATAAAGCAAAAATGTATCTTAATGACAGGGCTATATTTAATATGATATTTTACTATTATATTTAGTATAAATGAAATCACGTAATAATTTGTTTTCGCAAGAGGTGATGTCTCCCAAGCTGCTAGTGTTGTTTAACTGTATTTAGTATTTAGTAGTAAATTTGGTATTGGATTCATTCATTCATTCTTTCATCCATTCGTTGTAAATATTTAAATATACAAATTACATAAGCACTGCGCACGAAAAAATCCATGCCTATAAAATTAAACCAATGCATTAGCCTGTTTCGCTACAAACGCTTTTGTAACCACTCCATTGTTTGGATGTAATAAGAAGAATGAGGAATTGGCCAGAAAACAGCGGATAAAATTTATTTTTTTTTAGGAAATAGAGGAGCCTTTTATGAAAGTACTCATTCGCCTATATTTCTGTTTAATGGGACCATTTTTTAACAAAGAAGTAATCTTTCGCGATATGCGTTTGACTTCCGAAAACAAAGATTATATTGGGAATTTTGATTTCTTTGATACACGACATCTTTTTACCATAATTACTTTAGCATCTGTCACATAGATTTTCGGTCCAAAAAGTTGAAGAATGTCAGCCTCTACAAATGTTTCATCGTCTATTAGACAATAATTTTATATAAAGGATTTTTTAAGTGTATATTTATTTTTAGTTACATATGTACACATGTATATAGATTTATATTTAAGTTTTTATTCAGGAATTTACTTTTGTAATATAAGTTTATTGGCCTAGAGTGGCTTTTTATATTACTTGAATTGAAATAAATAAATAAATAAATAAATAATCATAATTTTGAAAAAAAAAAAATCACTTGAAGTACGGTCACGTTATTTTTTCCTCCTAGTTTTCCTTTTAAATTTTTCATAAACCTGTTAACAGAATTATTTACTTTTCACTCCATCAAAAGTTTTAGTCCCATGAGCATGCACCGAATTTTTCGTACGCAGTTCTTACTTTCAGTAAAAAATAAATAATTATCAAAAATTTGAATTTTAGTACTTTGAGGATGAAAAAAATACTATTTGAAATTCATTTTGATACCGTAAAATATCTTTATTTTCCATCCCTGAGACAGTGTAAATATTTTTTAATACGATTTTACGATTTAACGATTAACAGCCGTATTCACAAAAAAAGATAATGTATGTTTGATAAAGGTTTTCTAACTTTTTGTATGTAAATTTCCATAACAAAAAAATAAAATAAAAGTAAACTTTTATCAATCGTACATTATTTTTTGTGAATACGGCTGTAAAAGCTTAATTGTGTATTAGCTAGTATGTACATTATATATAAATTAACAATTTTTTTTTTTTGTAAATACCGCTGTAAGTTATGATTAATAACATTTATAAAAACATATATAAAAGTTGGCATAAATTGAGAACTACTGGTTTAAAAATAATATTGATACCAATTCAAAAGTTTTTGTCCGCTCTTTCTCGGCTTACGAGTTATAGGCCTTAAAAATATATATTTCTCTGAATAATTTTTTTAATACTAGTTTCATATAAAAAATATATTTTCAAAGACCTATAGCTTCCAAAATATTTAATTGCATTCATTATCATTACATCATTATTTTCATCATTAAAAATGGTTAACTATTTATGTGAAAATCTAAAACTGCATTAGAATCTTGCATTTTCAGCTGGAAAAAGATGTATAATATCTAGTAGAATACAATTGTACCAATCTATATTAGAGAAATTGTCATTAATTTTATTTTTTGTTAAAGGGGAAAAGGTATGTCATAATAAACCATAATAAAATAAAAGTATCAACAACAATCTATTGATAGCGCCTTTTACCAAGCAACATCATGACAAAAGTTTTTTTTACGCTGCAATAATACTGACAAATTCATTCTACATTATAATGCATGAGACAACTTTTGGTACTCATTTCTCTAACTCATTAAAATCGTAAATATTTCTTATACTATTTATCCGATTGCAAAGAATAAGTTATCAATTGAAAGCTGTTTTCCGCTCAAGAAAAAAATACTATAATGTAAATAATATTTTCTGGGACTTTATTATACCTTCACCACAGGTGTAAAGTTTGATATAAGTTTGTCATTGCGTTTGTAATTTCTACAATTTTCATCTAAGATCCCAAAAAGTATATATATTCTGGATCCTTATTGATATTGAAGTCGATATAAAGATGTCCGTCTGTACGTCATTCTATCTATTGAAATCAATTTTTAGAAAGCCCCAGTTATCATGTTTCTAGGTTAAATATTACGGAAAATTCCATTAGAAGAACCATTAGAAAAACAAAAAGTACCAAAATGTCCCTGCTCTTGATTTCTTACTCATAGCACCATATATCTTTAAATACCACGAATTCCACTCTTGTGAATTCTTATCCACATAGGACTACATTTACTTAATCTTATGTTCCTAAGTTTAATGTAATTGAAAATTTATTATTAAGTTTGAATAAAATGTAATTTACCCCTTTTGGTACTTTTTTTCATCCAATAAATTTCTAAATGAATATTTCAATAAATATAACAAAAAAGTTTTATGAAAAAAGTACCAAAAATAAGAACGATTTTTATCCCTTAAACGTTTGAATTTCTAAAATGTACCGAATTTATATTTCTCATTTTTTGATGTTATGAATACGACATAAATTTTATCTGTATGTTCATTGGTTTCAAAGGTACATATGGTGCTAAAAATGTACCAAAATATAGTTTTTACCCGTTTTCTCCCTAAAACGGCTGATTTTCAAAAAAGTACCAGACACCTGTCCAATTATTTTTTAAATGAATAACGATAACTATTTAACTTTTTTATATCATTAGCCGTTGGGCTGTGTCAGTCAGTCAGTCAGTCAGTCAGTCAGTCAGTCAGTTTGCCAGTCAGTAACGTTACTCTTTTATATATATATAGATAGATAATTAATTTGAGAACTTTAATATTAATATTTTTAATTCCTTAATTTTCTTTATCTACAGGGTGGTTGAAAAACGTTCCAATTATTTTGTTTTACACAAACGTAGAGGTCATGGCGAATCTAGGGGTTTCGGTTCATTATTGGTAGGCACATTTGATAGTGTGTTTGATACAAAACCAGCACCTTATCGTATTTTACATCAAACTCCAAACTCGGAAGTATCATATGGTAAGTTTATTTTATTTTAATATTTATAGAATGAAATATCTACAGTGGATTTTACTATGAATCATCATGAAACATTTGATTTTGCAATCTTTTTAACAATTGATTTTTTTTGAAGTTCCTGTAAGATATAAAAGTTAAAAACAATATATTACATATATTTATTTATTCTCCCTTTCAATGGTTGTAATTCGATAAGACTCATTGCAATAAATTTCTAGTTTTGTTAGATCTAGTTTTGTTAAAAAAAAAACAATACACAAAGAAACAAAGAATCATCTAAACTATTTATTAGTTTTATTAAAAAGAACAGATTTGCAAAAATTAATTAGCAAGTGTTTTTAAACTATGTATTTATTTTTCATATGTATTGTATTTTAATCACATTTTCTTTATAAATCTAATACGTTTGTATTTTTTCTTATCTGGGACTCTTCATTTTCAATAAAAAATCCTTATCTCACAATCTTTGAGAAATCCCCTTGAAATTAATGGATAGTTTTTAATTATTAATTGGGATTATGATTATATAATCTTTATATTACAGATTGCACAGTGGGGCATAATCAAAAATTTTTGGTAGTAAATCTGTATCATTTGATCGGCTGGTTGGATTTTCATGAAATTCTTGAAAATCCAATCAGCCGATCAGAAGTTACAGATTTATTTCCAAAAACATCGATTCTGTCCCACGATTCATTTTGTTCATTAATATGCAATTGTCAATTACTTTTATAAGTACATATATAAATTAATTTATTATATTAATGTAACAGAAATTGCTATTGGCATAACTGAAGAAGAAATCTATAAAGATTGGGAATGGCTATCACAAAACCTATTTAGAGTATTAAATGAAATGGAAAGCGAAGATGAGATTACAAATTTTACAATTTGCAAAATAAAGTCTTTATACACTCAAAATAATCAAGACGAATCTGGAGATTCAGCAGATTTTAAAGTTATGCAATCAAAATTTCGACAATATTTTAATATGCCCGAAGAAGAACAATTAGTAAATTATTATTCATGCACGTAAGTTTTGATTGTTCCAAATAAATATATGTATATTCATATTAATTGTGTTATTTCGTAAAATTTTCTGCACAGATACATAAAGAATAAAATACCAAGACAAGGTCATCTATATATATCACTAAATCATGTTAGTTTTTATTCATACATGTTGGGCCAGGAGACAAAAAGAAGTATACGTTTTACAGAATTGGAAGAGTTGTCAAGACATGGCAACATTATCTATTTGAAGACCAATAACAAAATGCAATATAATTTTACAATATTGTTTGACTATGTAGAAGCCTATGAGTTAATAGAACAACTAAATAAAATGGCTATACAAAGAATAATACAGGTAGATTTATTAATTATTTATATGTTTATTTAGTTCAAAATTATATACATACCCACAAACACAAATATGTTTGTATTTATTTATCAGGATCCTGATAGCCCAATAATAGATCATGACTCTTCTTTATTATTACGTTTTGGCCGCAAATCATCTAAGAAACCAGTTTTGTGTCGTGATTTAACGGCCCGCCAAAAGTCAGAAGAATATCGTGTATATTTTCGTTTACCACAATCTGAAATTATTGATGGCACTATTAAGGGTAGGTTTTAAAATATTTTAATATTTTCAAAATATAATTACATATGATACGTTACTCTTTCCAAAAATTCTAGCCAACCTGTGGACACCATATTCGAAACGTTACATTGGAGGCAATATTTATTTATCTACAAATTTCTTTTGTTTTACTAGTGAAATTAAAGATTTCGTAAGTGTAGTCATTCCTCTGAAAGTTATTAAGAGTGTAGAGAAAAAAGATGATGGAAATCACCGTTATGAAAATCAAATTGTTATCGTAACTTCTGAAAATGTACCATTTGTTTTTGCTCAAATAGTCGAACGTGATGTTTTAATAACAAAAATAACAGATTTACTATCAAAATTCCACGTGTAAGTAAAAAATGCATACATAATTTAAGTTTATTTTATTTGAATGTGTATTTTAATTATGGCGTTTAGACCAATCAATCGTGAACGTCCAAAATATGATATATCATGGAGTAAACAGTCTGCCTTAATTAATACCTTTAAAACGCAATTTACTCCGGAGATGCAACGTATACAAGATGAAAAACTATCTCGTTGGGAATCACATTTTCGTGATTATGGTCGTGGTATATCAATGTTTCGGACAACAGCAGTTATAAATCTTATTGTTGAAGGTATACCCGAAAAGTTGCGACAAGAAATATGGATGATTTTTTCTGGTGCTATTCATGAAAAAGAAATGCATCCTGGCTTATATGAAGATTTAGTGGAAAAGGCCGCTTCTATTAAACAATCGTCAACTCACGATGAAATCGACAGAGATTTGCATCGATCGTTGCCCGAACATCCGGCTTTTCAAAGTGATGACGGTTTGTTAGCTCTAAAGCGTGTATTACAGGCATATGCTTTAAGAAATCCGCAAGTCGGTTATACACAAGCAATGAATATTGTAACTTCAGTATTTCTATTGTTTTGTGATGAAGAAAATGCCTTTTGGTTATTGGCTAGTTTATGCGAAAGTCTCTTACCGGATTATTATAAAGATAAAGTCGTTGGGGCCCAGGTATTTACACTAAATTTATTGAAAAATCTCTAAAACGTTTAACTATTTAATTTTATTTTTAGATTGATCAGGGTGTTTTAAATGAATTGGTAAAACATTATTTGCCCGATCTTCACAGTCATTTAGATGAATTGGGTACTATTAAAATGATATCTCTGTCGTGGTTCTTGACCATTTTCATTAGTGTTATATCGTATGAAAGTTCTCTTCAAATAATCGATTGTTTCTTTTATGATGGAGCTAAAATTATATTTGTTGTAGCTTTACAAATTTTAGAATGGAACAAGGATAAACTCTTACGTTGCAACGATGATGGCGAGGCCATGTTGGTACTTTCGAAATTTTTAGAGGGCATTTACAATCCCGATTACGATCTACCAGTTGCCAATGAAAAACGTAAACGTACGCAATCTGTGCAAACGTTAATCCACGAAGCCTACACAAAGTTTGGAGATATTACTTTGCATAGAATAGAGGAGTTGCGAAACAAACATCGTCGCCTAACTATGCGTAAATTTGATTTAGATAATGAAGAAACAATAGTTAAGTTCCACTCGGAAAATATGTATTTCACCACTGAGGAGTTACGTCTGTTATTGGGAATTATTCGCGAAGAAAAAATGGCGTTTCGCAAAGCTCACCTGCAAAAACTGCACGCTCATATTGGTGAATCTCCCATATTAGTGCCGTCGCCATCGCCAACACACCAACGCTTAGGTTTTCCAGACAGTAATTGTAGTCGTGCGGAGGCATACAGTGTTGATTTCGATACATTCCGTGTGCTGTTTTATGAGTTGACACCATGGCGGACATGCGCAACGATTGATTTGTCAGAAAAGTTATTCCGGGTATGTAAGATCGAAAATAAAATATTTATATTTAAAGTTTAAAGAATTGTTATTATTATTTTTTGCAGCTAACTGATAAAAAGAGTACAGGCATGTTAGATTTTTCTCAAATTCTAAACGCCTTAGGTCTAGTATGTTCTAGCAAATATACAGAAAAACTGAAACTTTTATACATTTTGCATTTACCACCTTTACTGTCAAAAGTCGAAATTGAACAGGTCAGAAATCCAAAAAGCAAAACTAAAGATGACGCTGAAGAAGCCATCGAAGCTGAAGACTTTTTTGGTGATGATCCCTCAGAATCTATTGAGGCTTTACCATCACCTACTGACAATAATTTCGATGAAAATGACTATGCTCTAATAACGGCTACGCAAAAGTTACATTCTCTAGCAGGTATAACAGGAAATACATTTATGGACATCTTAAGGACACCCAATTTGTCCACCGCCTCAAATTCTTCATCAATGGCAGTCAATGCTAGAACATCAACATTTTATGTTGATTTATCTGAAGATGAAACTAGTACACCTGGTGGCGGGGTTGGAGCAGCAGCCATGATTGGTGGTGTATCTCGTTCTCAAAATGGTTCCTCAACCATAGCACCTCTAAAACAACAAGGTCGTTTTGAATCCATCGACACTTTTTCCGATATATCTGATTTGGGAGCCGCTAAAGTTACACCGCCACAATTAAATGTTGAGACGATATCTAACTTTTCACAAATAAGTGATTTAATAATGAATACAAATGCCAAAAGAGACCGGACTGACTCGAATACCGATACAAAAAGTTTGGGCAGTCTTCGCTATCTTCTAGATCAGCCAGACGATGCTAGTTCGCCCAATAAGAATATACCGAATATGAAAAAGACTAATTTCCAAATATTGTGGAGAAGTTTAGTGGAAATTCTGGGAAAAGCTGATGCAGACATGAATCAAGCTTGTAAGTTATCAAGTACAATATGTCTTCGTCAAAAGCATATAATTTTAATTTTTGTCGGCCTGTAGTAAATAGTACATACATGTGTATTTATTATTATTACTTTTATTGGTAAATAACATCATAATAACTATAAAATATTTTGATTTTATAAATTTAGAGTTGAGTCATTTAGGACTTTTCTACTTTAATATTTATGTTTTTACAATATTATATCTAAAGGAATAATTTAAATAATTTACATATGTATTTGATGTTACTGAAATTTTTTTTCTTTAACTTTAGACGAAAATCTTCTAGAGTTAGGTAAGGATAACATAAGGAAGGATTCCAGTTTAGAAAGTTTTACACAATTGAATTTGGGTAACAATGAAGAGGTACAGATATATTATATATTATTTTTCTACTTTGTAGCAATTTTAATTTTTATGAAATTTTCGTTTATTTTCAGCCTGATTCGAATGGTAACCCTACTACCCCTTGTGAACCAATTCCAAACTCAAAACTATTTGTTGACTTAGAAGAGGAATTAAGACAGGCTCGTGGTAATAGTGGTGGCAATGAGGGTGGAGATGGTACATTAAAATCAAACAATCAGAAATCGAGTAAAAACACTAGTAGTTGTAGTAACAGTTCATTAGACTATGATGATTGGGAAATATCCATTAATCAATTCATTGCAACTGTTTTAGCTGTTACAACAATTGTTAAAGGTTTCTACAGTCGTACACCCATCAAGGAGAATATAGAAAAAATGCAAAAAAATAGACGCAAATGTATATCATCGAATTATTAGACTAGATATTTAAACAAAAAGTTTTAAAAAGATATGTTTTGTTTTGAAACAAAAACTAATAAGAAGAATCTAATTAGTTACAATTGAATTGCTTCTCCCCTGCAGGCTAAATATATTAGCAATTTTTGAACATTTAAGATAAATAATTTAGCTTTAAATTGTATTTTCGTTTTTGTCTTTTCGTCACATACTCGATTAAATCTTGTATGGTTACATTTTTTTTTAAATTATAAATAATTGTATGTATTGTATTAAAAAGAAAAATATTGCAAATAAGGGAATAAGTAATAGAATGCTCCGAAAATGTTTTATTAGGGAATTGAAGAAAAAAGAGTAAATAAAAAGTTTTTTTTTTTTTAATAAAAATGGTAACATACAGCATTAAAATTATTATAAAGTAAAATAATTTAAACATAATTTAAACACAAAATTAATAAATGTTGAAATATAATCTATATTGAATTCATGTTTTAATACTTATTAAGTTATATTATTCCTTATGTCTGCATTGGTGTCTTGTGAGTTATTTAAATCTCTAATTCATTTATTTACATACTTAACTTATTATTCGTAGTATTATTACCAAAATTATTAATATTAGAATTCAATCTGTGTAGATGAAATTTTAATATTTGCTAAATTTTAATTTAAAATATTTTCTTGTCCCATTCATAGAAGAATTTAAAAACAAAGTTATTTAAGACGATAAAAATATAATTTAGTTCAGAAATATAATGTAACAAATATTTTCATAAACTCACTTCAAATTGAAATTGTATTGGAATTTCGTTTCCAATTCAATTTCGATGTTTTGATGCTGACTTTTTTATGAACAAAAATATTGTCCTGGTTGAGATATGAATCCACTTATCACAATACTGTTTATGTTTGTTAGTCTGCCACCCTACTCGCTACACTATAGTCGATTTGTATTTTTATGTATAAAAGTGGTTTTCATAAAGGAAAATAAAATAACATTATTTTGGGAGTTGAACACTCAATAAATGTTCATACATATGTATTTTTAAACGCTCTAGACAACTAAGCAAGGTAAAAATCAAATCACTTTTATGGTAATGATGCGAGTAGCGAATAAGGCTACAATGTAATGAATACAGGAAGCTGTTGCTTTTAAAATTGAAAGATAAGTTTTTGCTGGGTCATTGATCGTAACGCCTAAGTAGAATAAGTACAGGCTATTCTCATGTGTCTGGAATTAGTTGTAAATGAACGTTTATGCCCAACTCTATGACATACATATCCAATAACTTAACCATACATTATCAATATAAATATAAAGCTTGAAAAAAAACTCAAACGGGTTAGGTTTTTGACATCAGAACTTCACCACTATGTTAATCTATGGTAAAAATTTTATGCTGTGAACTGTGATACATCATATAGTAACATTTTTACTATATATATTAAGTATTTAGTATACATATAACAATATCGTCAGCGAAAATGCTAAACTTTTCATTATTTACAAGAAGCACAACAAACTTTATAAAGCCAAACAAACTGTCCTTCCAACAAGATTTTTGGGGTATTTCATCCTTTAATTTCTCCTAATATATTGATGGTAAATATTTTAATTTTTATAAAATATTTTCGACGTTTTTCAAGATTTATATTTTCTGACGCCAAAAGAACGTAACATCAATACAAAAGTTAGTAAAAATTATAATTAAAAAGTTTTCTAATACCTTTTTCTTCAAAACTTTAATAGTTTTTATATTTTAATAATTGCAATACAAATTTGTTAAAAAAGGTGATGATGTTTAACTATTTTAACTTAAGAAAATCATTTTTGACCTCAAGGTCTGGAAATGTTGTTTGGATAACTTAATTCTTATGTTTCTTTTCAGTTTCGGAATATTAACATAAGTATTAAGTATAAATGTATGTTTGATAAAGGTTTACTGACTTTTTCTTATGGAAATGAAGTTAGGGAAACCTATCCAATATTTTTTTCTTGAAAAAAATTCTACATTTTTTTTTTTTCCAAAATGGAAATGTCCATCGTTAAAAATATAATTATGTTTGTGAGAGTGAAAAAAAATGCACTTAAAGAAAAGATGAGTTTAAAATAAATGAAATACTTCCCTTATACATTGTTCTTCATTTTTCAATCAAACTTATTTTTATACACTTTCGCTTCCTTTACACTTAAATTTATTAAAATTGAAGTAAAAAATATCATCATAATTACCCCCACTTAGTTTCAAAACATTAATATTAAAGAAATTTATTACCAAACAATATCGATAATTTTTTACAGTGAATTTTGTACACTTTGCACTCTCAGCAACGATTAAATAAAAGAGCGTAGGAATGTGTGAACTCAGCCAGCACAAGTGCTATGAAATAGACATCCCTAATCAAAAATTCTTCTTTAATAACACGAATCGTCAAACTGAAAGCAGTTTAAGAATCTATAATCAGGTATGTGATGAAAACCGATTGTTTTCAAAACGAATCAGTTTGAAATTTTTTTTGGCAAATATAAAAAAATATAATAGAAAGTGTATAAAATACAATTTTTTGCAATAACAAACATTTAAGTATCAGCCCATCATAGTTTTTTTTCGATTTAAAATCAATTCGTTTTCCATCATATACCTGAATATGTTATTATAAGTTTTCAATCAAAATCTACAGGACTTCGGAAAAATATAATAAATCAATTTTTTTTTTTTTTTTTTGGGAATTGTGGGTTTATTTTTACAAAAATCTTAAAGTGTTTCTTTTTTACTTTTCATTCTATAGGATTTACTAAAGTATATACTATAACGGTACGTAGCTGGTACAATTCTTCGTTATATAGAAAACAATTGAAACAAACATTTTTTATAGAACCGAAACCATGGCATTTTAAAGTTTAAGAATACAAAGCTCATATTAGCGAAATAATTGAGCCTAGACGAACTGCAAATAATTTTCAGATTTCTTTGTTGTTTTCCATACATTTTGACGAGACGAATTTTACGTTTATTTCATAAAAACATTTGCATACATATCAAGACACTTTTAAAAACAGATATTTTAACATTGCATATATTTTTTTTTTATTAATTTAAAACTTTTTTGTTCCATTCATCAAAAGCAGTGTATTACACAAATTATTAAAAATAATAATAACAGCAATATTTTGTGTTCTTTTCATATAATATGTATTGTATGAGTAGATAACAAATATATTCTTTATATACATACATATGTACGTACTATATCTATAACATATCATACAAAACAAATGTAATAATATATGTATGTATGTTCATATGTTGTAGAAAGAGAGATACCATACATAGATTAGATTATAGACACTTTTAAATTTAATTATATTGAGTCAATCAGTTCTATTTATTTTAGTCAGTTTAGACGCGATATATTTGTTATTTTATTAGTTTATTTTTGGTTGCATTTTTACATAATCTCTATTTTTTTATATGAATATGCCGTCTATTAAGGTTTATCATGAAATATATTATCTAAGGTACATTTGTTAGTATTATTACAAACACAATTGTAACAAATTGCTTGTACTTT
This sequence comes from Phormia regina, assembly GCA_001735545.1. Taxonomy (NCBI): domain Eukaryota; kingdom Metazoa; phylum Arthropoda; class Insecta; order Diptera; family Calliphoridae; genus Phormia; species Phormia regina. The sequence continues at coordinate 25,534 of MINK01172253.1, forward strand.
GGTATATTTAAAAGATTATTAAGGAATGTTTTTACATAAAATAAGGAAAGAAACCGATTGTTAAATCAAATAAATTATAACATAAATATTTCTAAATCCGAAAAATTGTACATACATATGACGAAGCAAATATGACAATTTTTTGCAAAAAAAAAAAAAAAAAGAAAAAACTTTTATTATATCTAATTTTTTTAATACTCATTCTTTAAAAGCTCCGATATTAATTAAAATTGTCTTGTTAGTGTTGTTCTCTTTACATATCAGTGGGCAAAATATCAGGTATCAAATATTTGCACAAATCTGTTTCATCGTTTACAAATACAACTTTCTTAGCTGTATTATCATCAATTAATTGACGTATAAGTGGCCAGACTGTGGAGAAAAGACCCGGTGAGTTAATGATAAGACAAACTCCTAAGCGCTCTGGATAATGTTTACTCAACAGCCAAATCATATTCTTTACCAATTGCATGTCCAAGCAGGATGTATTGAATTCGGCCAAATCAAAAACAATACATAGATTATCGGTTACTTCTTCAAAACATTTCTTACATGCCTCTTCCAAACATTTTACAATAAATTTCGTTAATTCGTCTATATCGCGATCACTGGAATTGTGATTTTTAGCCGGTATATAAATCACAGGACGTCCTATGCAATCCCGATGCCTTAAAACTCGGGCTTTATTACTGTGTTTTTGTAATTCCGGCAGATTTTCCAAGTTATCAATGCCATATTGTTCGCGCCATCTGTTGGTTTTAAGTATAGCCTAGTGAGGAAACGGAAGTTGGACGCAAATTAATGGCTAGGATATTAAGAAAACTTACTTGAAATGCATTATCAGTCGTTTTAAATGCCCTTAAATAACGTTTTAATGAATATTCATTATGATATTGTTTAGGGTCAGCATCCACGATTAATTTCATACGCTCCTTCAAATCTTTTAGATCGTTCGGATTAACAGGTGTAGCATCTTCCTGTGACATATTGATTGACTCGATTGATTTGTCGCCAATGTACTTGTAGTATTTTAAAAAAAAAATATTTCAAACTCTTAATACTCCCTTATCTACAGCTGTCGCACAAAAGCAACAACAAATCATATAATATGTTGCCTTCTTGTTTAATAATGAATGATGAACTTCTTTTTCTGTGGAACAATTATTAATAATTGATATTTTCGTTTTTTTCTTCTCTTCCACTTATGTTTTATTTTACTTTTACCGCTTTGTTTTCTTTGTCGTATACACATATTTTTTAAATACATTAAAGTGATGCCAAGTTATTGTATTTAAGAAAGTAAATAAGGTAGTACTATACTTACCAATAGAAAATTTAACTTGTGCATTTTTATAAAGAACACACAACACTAATTTCCGATATGAAAAACAAGTATCCTGGAAACATTTTAGCACATGTTTTAAAATTATTATTTTTCGAAATGATGTAATCAGAACTACTTAAAATTCTTTAATAACATCCTTAGAACTAGTGGTGTTCCAACAAATTCCCGCACTAATGGAGTAAATTTCAACTGTTTCAAAAACATGTGAAAAAATTTAAAATTAAGTAATTAAATTTAATTTATTTAAAAAAAAATGGGCTTTAGAAAAAAATATAACATATGCAGAAACCGTTCCATAATGATTCTATAAATATAGTTTTGAATGAAACAATTTAAAATAAAATATATTAATTAAAAAACTAGTTCTAGAACCGTTGCATAGAATATCTAGCTAACACTTCTACAGAACTTGTTCTGGTGGTGACAATTTCAAACAAAAATCACTGTTCTCAACAACAAAGTATAATGAATGCAGTACTTTGCATTCCTCTGGTACTAGTTGTAAAACTAATACTTTTTTCTGTATATTTTTTATCAATTAATGTATTCTATGTGCGTGCACTTTTTAAAATAAATTAATTAATTATTTATCTTAATTTGTTTATCATAAAAAAATATACAGTTTGTTAGATTGGAAAATTTTTAATTCATAATTCAATTATGATTTTCAATTATGCGATATATTTTAAAACGGTTTCCCTAACACAATTTTCTATTTTTCCTAATTGTGTATGTTTAAAACGGTTTCGATTATATAATCTTCTATTTATTCTAATTATGTATCAACAGACTCCTCAATACATAAATCAAATGTATTGTCAATACATTTTCTTCCACTTAAATATAATTATTAGTGTTTTATAGTTTGAACAAAAAGTCGACTTTTCGATTTTTCGATTTTTTTAATTTTCAAATAGTCGATTTTTCGACTTTTTCAATTCTTAAAAAGTCGAAAGACTTTTCGACTTTTTTTAATTTTGGAATAATCGACTTTTCGACTTTTTCCGAATATAATCGACTTTTTGATTTTTTCCGACTATTTTCGACTTTTTCCGACTATTTTCGACTTCTCGACTTTTTCCGACTAATTTCAACTTTTCGATTTTTTCTGACTATTTTCGACTTTTTGATTTTTTTCGAATATTTTCGACTTTTTCCGACTATTTTCGATTTTTTCCGACTATTTTCGATTATTTTCGACTTTTTGGCATCAAGAAAGTCGATTTATCGACAATTTTTAAATCAAAAAGTCAATTTCGACTTTCACACGGCAACGGCAACTCTCAAATGAAAGTTTCGCAATGGCAACTTCTTACAGTAGTCATAACAAGTGTGGCAATACATAATTTCCTCGTGTTTCGTTCTGAGATCTGCGGAGACCAGCTTTAAGTCGGCTGAGTAGAGCCGTCGCCGCCGCGAAAATTTCGGTCTATGTATGACTCAAATACAGCCGCAGAAGTCAAATCCGATTGTTCTCCGCTTTGACATGGAACCACTCACTTCGAAACACGTTAGAAGTACTTACAATTAATATAAAAATTTATGTTATAAATCTTTTATAACATTTAAGGGCAAACAATGAACTCTATACGACTATTTGAAAGCAAGGTAATTAAAAAGCTGTGATTTTCACCTTTCAGCCGTCCAGCAGCCGATTTAGAGCCGCCGTCGACAATTTTTAGAAAGGCAACCGCCGCCGTTAAAATCGTTCGGCGCAGGTCTATCGTTTCGTTCGCTCGTTCGTCATCATCGTGGTGTGAAATTTTTATTTATAACAACTGAAACTGAGTAAAGAATATTTTATTAATAAATAAACGCATTGCATCGATAAAAAATATTTGACATATTGTATTGATAATTGTCGCAAACTTATTAAACATTGCATACAGAAATTAATTGTGCAAAGACGGGAGATTGGTGTGGTTTTTGTCAAACATTTTTGTGTGTGTATTGTGTGTAGTGTGTGCTGCCACGAGCTTGCTTGCTCTGGACATCTCTATTCGTCTGTCTGACTGACTGTCTGTCAGTCTGCTCAATTGATTGATTACATTAGTCTTTTGGCGATCAAACTGTCTGACTGGGAAAATCTAACAACTGATCTATTTAGAGGTTTGACTTGTTAAATAGTATTTCCGAAGATATACTTCAAGGTCTTTAAAGGCGCAGACGACAGCAGCTTTATAGCTGCGCACGCATTTAAAAAAAGCAAAAAGTGATTTAATTTGCTTGGATCTCCTCTGCTGTTATAAACGGCGACAAGAAGCAAAAAACAGAAAAAATCAAAAGCAAACGAAACGAAGAAATAAAAAATTGTCACAGCGACTTCTTTGTTGAGGTGATTGCTTCACCTTGTATTCTTCCCTCCTTCACTCCACGTTATTCTCTTTATCTGCTGCAACAAATGGCTGACGTGAGTGACCCCAATGAACTCTTTGTTCTTGAGTTACACGAGGACGAAAATCCCCGTGATTCAGATGATGACAAAATCGAATTGGACGATGTAAGTATGAAATATGTACTAAAGATATGTAAATAAAGAAAATTCCAAAACAAAGAATTCTAGTGAAATTTTCCCTAATCAAAATAAGAGAATGAAAACATGCTGTTGGTGACATTTTTTTGCGTATTAGTACACATACAATCGAACATAACAATAGCAAAAACAGACAACATCAAGAGTCATGAGTAAATTAATTGACAGACGGAAATATTAAAAAAGACAAAAAGAAGAAGGAGATACAAAACTTGATCAAATTTTAAATGCCATAAAATTTTTTCTACTTTTCTTAAACCATATATTTTTTTTATAAAACAAAAATTATTGAAGAACCATTATTTCTAAAATTATTTTATGAACATTCTGAATTTTTTTAAAATGTTTCAAATTTTTATACATATAATTATGAACATTATACATTAAGTTATATGTTACCTACAAGCGGTAATTAAATATTTGTTTATTTTTTAACTAATATATGTATGTACATATTATGTTATCTGATTTATAAATGTATATTTTTTCATGAGGGTAATCTGTTTTATTTCATCAAATTACTTACTACTATGTAGAAATTGCTGCAGTAACATCTATGTAAGGGAACACTTTATGTTATAACTAAAATATAACAGTGGGCTTTTTAGTTCCGATAATGTTATATATTCGTTAAATTATAAATATATATAACATTTTCAAATTATATGTATTTTTAATTGAAATTAAATTATGTAACTACAATATTAGCCAAATAGTTTTCGGAATTAGAGACTATCAATGATTCGGTTTTTTATGTTTAATATCGTTTCAAATAATGAGACAATGTACGTTATAAGAAAACATTAAACGGAATTATTTATTGTTTTGTATAAAATTTTGTCGAAAATTTAAAAAATTTCATTTGACCCTATATTTTGCCCGTAACTGTATGTCCACCAGCATAATAATAAAATATATAATCAGATATGTGATAGAAAACAAATCGATTTCAAAAATTTGTGTTGTATTTATTTTATCGTTTTGGTTATTTATTAAAAATTAGATTTTAATATAATTTTTTTTTTATACTTTACTAAAATTAGTTAGCAATTTTTCACATGAGCAGTATTTTCTAAATAGAAATAAATAACTTAAGTTTATCCTTGTGATTGTTAAAACTTTTATCCTATTGATAAATAGTGTTATAGACGGTTTTAACCATTTCAACAATTTTTTGCAGCGAGTAAACGTTTTAAATTTAAAATTAATTAACATTTGTCTAGCGTTGAGTAGGCCAATTTTACAATTATATTTTAATTGAAACATTAACTACAAAATCAGAGCGAAAAAGGTATGCAGGCAACATTGCTATGGAACATTAATCCATCATAGGAGCGTCTAATTGGCACCTTAATATTTGCAATCCATTAAAGAGTACAGGAAATATTTACGATTTTAAGTGAGTTGGGGAAAATAAATGAGGGATATATTTATGAATAGTTTAAAAGAATTTTCACAAAGAAAAATTAATAATAATTGTATATCAAAAGTAATTATATGTCGGCATTTACTTAGATACACCAAGCTTATTCCATTATTTTTCACAGATTGTTTTAATGTGGAACACCAGGGAATGCGAGTTAATATTTTGCAATAGAGAAAATTCTTTAGTTTTCCTAGAATTTTTAGTTTAAAATTCAAATTAAAATTTGATTACATACAACACATTAACTACGCACATTACGTTAAGTGATCTTTGGTGATTTCCAAAAGCAAATTGCCACATTCGATTTTGAACTGAAGTTAACTTAAATTCTTCTGAAATTTACAGAATTTTCTGTAAACACAAAATATTTCTATAAAAACATTTGTAAAAGCATGTCTGAACATCATTTAAATCCTTTTAAATGATAAGAAGATTATCAGTCACAACAATATTTAACATGTTAGATTTCTTAGAGATAAAATAAAAAAAAACTTAAATTTGATTAATGTGTTGGTTGTTGTACGAGTATTACCTACCAATGCCAAAAACAATACCTATCATCAATTCCCATCGATACGTACTAAATCCATTAGACTTATTATGATTAAAAAATAATGCAGTCAGTCAGTTTTTTTTTTTTTTTTAATTACTCACAGACATTCATACATATGTTTCTTTTTTTATTTTTTGGTTTATTTTCTAAACTTTTCTTAAAATATTTACAATTCATTCAAAATTTTTCAAATTTTTTTATGTATATACAAATATACATACTTACTAAAATCTTATCAAATACATATACAAACGTACGAAAAATCATACATACATACATACATTTTGTTAATCAAATGATAAGAACTCGAAATTTTTTCACAGCTCTCCCACCACTGTCGAAATGTCTACAAATTTCAATTTTTTATTTATTAATAGACTTATATTAAGAACTATTATGAATTTTATTACTTATTTGTATACCTAAAACGATACTTTTCTTTACTTTCGCTATTTTTTTAAAAATTTTGCTATTTTTGTTTGTACGGCAAATAAAATTTATTTATTTTTTAATTTAAAAAAATTCAGGACACAATATACTCTTAGTACTAGAAGATATCTTAAGACTAACATTTAATTAATTTTTTTTAAACTAAAATTGATATAAAAACAAATAAAAATCGTAATACATATTTTTTATATTTAAGTTAAGATTTTAAAAATGTTAATATTTCAACATAAAATATTTAAGGGAACCTTTAGGTAGTGGGCTGTGAAATTATTTGAATGGTAATGGTAAATAGAGAAGCAGTATGTAATTTGTTTTCAAAATTTCAAGATAAACAGGAAACATTTTCAATTTTTTCTTGTATTTGCTTTATTTTTTTTTTTTCGTTAAATTTAAGGTTGGGCATAACATTCATATCATAAACGTTTTCAGATGTATGAATATAATTTGATTTATTTCGATATATAATTGAAACTAATGAATATAATAATTATTGTAACTAGGCAATAAATCAGAATATTAACATATGGTGTTATGAAGATTACAAAAAAGTGAAGTAAACATAATATTTAAAAGTTTATTCAATTAGTACTTATAAATTACAATATTTATTTAGATATCAAAATTGACCCATAGTAATTGAATGATATATATCAAATAAATTAGGACACAGATTTCTTAACATTATCCATGTTATTACTATATATTGGTTATTTATCTATAATATTGATTTAAATTCTATTGAAATTGTTGTTCTTTTTTTAATAAGGACTATTGTTGATGTTATTAGTTTGTCGATGTTATTAGTGTTTAGATTACAAATACTATAAATTATGATCAATATGTTAATTAAGTTTTTGTTTATCTTTTTTTTATAGTCTACCTATAAGTTATATATCAAGCATTTCGTAATTTTTTACTTATTTATCAACATTTCATACTAATACTTGTTGTAAATCATAAAAAAGTAATTATATCAGAGGTTAACACGTGTAAATGTGTACCTTTTTTAATAATAATAATAATTTTTAATAATTACTCTATATTATAAAGTTAAAGTTTATTCACATAAATTTAAAAATCATAACTAAAATGTTTACAGGTTTTAAACATTTTTATTTACATTACATTAATCGTTACTATCGGAAGATTCTGTTTCTTTGAAATGTTATGCCGTTATTAGAATAATGTTAAAATATTAAAGGTATTTACCTCTAAATTTTACTAACCTTGCAATTGTGCACTCCTTTAACTTGACGTGAGCAACTAATTAAAAAAAAAAAAACATGATACATTACCAAGAAAAAAGTGAAAACTTTTAAGACACTGAAAACAGTTAAAATTCATTTCAACATATTATTTAATATAATTCATGTTAATCAGTTGATATTTTTCAATCAATTCCGATTTTTTTGTTGGTTTTATTTATAGTTGAATTTGATTTTTCATTAGTGTTTTTCAATTTAGATTTGATATTTTTGTACTATTTACACATTTTTACAGAGTGGCAACATTATATAAATTATTACAACTTTATTAATTTTGACTCTGATAATTTTAAAATTTAGCAAAAGTTGTGCAAAATTTATTCTTTATGGCTTTCCTACTTTGCATTTTCTGAAGTGAATACCTTTATTATTTTTACATTAAATGTATTCACTTCAGATATTTGCAACTTTGCAAAACTCTTGCAAAGTACAAAATTTGCATAGATTTTTGTAATACAACAACAACCATTAAGAATAAATTTTGAACAACTTACTTTGCAATGGTCTTGTGCAATTTCTGAGGTGAATACCTTTATTAAAAATGTTATTGTTTTGCATAAAATTTTTTTAACTTAAAAATTTTAAAGTAATTATATGTAACTGTATTTCACGTTTAAAATTAATCTTAAATTTTTATAGGAAGACTATTCTTTATTTATTTAAAATATTTATTATCATAATTAATTATGAAAACAAATTAAACTTACTTACTTCTTTGCCTTTTTAGGTTGATTTGGAACCGGAATTAAGCATAAATTTACAACAAGAGTAAGTAGAAGAAAAAATACATTTTAAACTTATTTACAACTATTTTATTGTAATTTACATTAACGTATAGAGATTTAAAATCTCGGTAACGTTTATAATATCTAGCAATAAAATAATTTTCTACGTAATTGCATTTATTTTTGTCGAATATTTAATTAATTTTATTTTTTTATAGAGCGGAAGGTCAAGAAACTATACAATTATCAGAGGAAAATGTAAATCCTGGAAAAATAAAATTGGGCCCAAAAGATTTTGAATTAAAGAAAGTTTTAGGTAAAGGTGGTTACGGCAAAGTATTCCAGGTATGTATTTGTAGCAGCTAACTAGTTCATTAATTAAATTCCGATACAAATGTATACATTTTTATATTTTTTTTAAGGTACGTAAGACTTCTGGCCGTGATGCTAATAAATATTTTGCCATGAAAGTTTTGAAAAAGGCATCAATAGTCACAAATCAAAAAGATACAGCTCACACTCGTGCTGAACGTAATATATTAGAAGCAGTTAAACATCCATTTATTGTAGAATTAGTTTATGCTTTTCAAACGGATGGCAAATTATATTTGATTTTAGAATATCTAAGTGGAGGAGAATTATTTATGCATTTAGAACGCGAAGGTATTTTCCTTGAAGATACAACATGGTAAGATTAGATATATACAAAATGATGTAAATTGTCTATAGTATTAATATTATTTTTTAATCCGTTTTAGCTTTTATTTGAGTGAAATTATAATGGCTCTTGGTCATTTACATAAACTGGGCATTATATATCGTGACTTAAAACCTGAAAATATTTTATTAGATGCTCAAGGTCATGTAAAATTAACAGATTTTGGTTTATGCAAAGAACACATACAGGAAGGCATTGTTACACATACATTTTGTGGCACCATAGAATATATGTAAAATAAAGTATATCTCAATATACAATATAGATTATCCTAACAAATCTTAATTTTAGGGCTCCAGAAATTCTTACTCGCCGTGGTCATGGTAAAGCCGTAGATTGGTGGTCATTGGGTGCTTTGATGTTCGATATGTTAACTGGTGTCGTAAGTATTACAACTAATTACTTTTGTTAAAATTGATATAAATGATTATTAATTTAATTTTAGCCACCATTCACTGCGGAAGACCGTAAAAAAACTATAGAAACTATTTTAAAAGCTAAACTTAATTTGCCTGCTTATTTAACACCTGAAGCTAGAGATTTAGTTCGTCGTTTAATGAAACGCCAAGAATCACAACGTTTAGGTAGTGGTCCTGAAGATGCCGCAGCAGTTCAGGCTCATCCCTTCTTTAAGCATGTAAATTGGGATGATGTACTTGCTAGACGCTTGGATCCACCAATTAAACCTCTATTGGTAAATAGCTTTTTATACATTTCTACAATTATACAATACAATGTATACAACCAATATTAAATTTTGTAATAGTATACAAATTAAATAACGAATTAATCAGAAACTACATTTTGAAATCTTTGCAAAGAAAAGGCAAAATTAATTAATTAAAAACAATGATTTATAATAAAAAATCAATAAGCCAATTCAAAGCAGTAGAATCTCAGCTACATTTTTCCTACTTCATATTTACTTTACACGCATAAAAATGTTGTTAGTAATTTTAATAATGTTAGTAAAAAGTGTATTTCATAGTACTTAATTTCGTAGGCTTAATGTGTTCACAATTGCAATAGTTGTGATTCATAGGCTTCAAAAACTTGTGATTCGTATTTTTTTATCTAATTGATCGTGTATATCGGTTTGGTTTTTACAGCGCAGTGAAGATGATGTATCCCAATTTGACACCAGATTTACTAGACAAATTCCCGTGGACTCACCAGATGAAACAACTCTTAGCGAAAGTGTCAATTTAATTTTCCAAGTGAGTACTTTTATTTTTACATTATTCTATATTAAATAAAAGTAAATATTTAACTTTTTTACAATATTCGTTACATACTTGTACTTTAATTATTTTTTTTACTTAATTTTCGATATTAACAGCCATTTTTAAGGGTATTTTCCTATAAACGGGCACTTTAATGTTTTGGGGCCATTGTAGCAATTAATTGATCCCTTTGTTATGGATTGTTTCAAAAAATACGGTCTGGCATTGATTCCACTAATGTTTTAAGCAGATCGGGAATCAATTTCCTCCAGACTTGTTTAATTCTAGATTCAGCTCTGTCACAGCTTTATGCCTTCAGTGGTCTTTGTTCTGGGCATTATTTGCATAAACCTTACGGGCCATGTATCCCCAACAAGTTTCCATTGGGTTTAAGTCCGACTACAAGCCGGCCCAGTCCAACAAAAGGAATGCCATGTTCATTGAAACCAAGCATTTCCGGAATTGCTTAGAAAAAATGGATTGCAGCATTATCGTTGTGAAAATGCAATCTTCATCATTTTTTCGTCCATAAAAGAGAGAAGAGCATCTTCCAACAGTTTGTTATAAAATCTAAACATTCCAATTTTTGTCGGAAAGCAAACAAATTTCAACTTGCCAACTGCAGAAGAACGCTGCCCAAAACCATAACATGCCACCATAACCCGAAATTACCTTTTTTGACATCCGAACATCTTTAGATCTCAAAATCGTGCCAAATAAGCATGAAGTATGAGTCTGGACCGTCTAAATGTAAATTATTTTTTCGTCAGAGAAATTACTTTTTTCCACTCAATTCACTGTCCATTTCATATATTTTCTGCGAATTAGACGATTTTCTTTAATGGTATTTTTTTAGCATTGGTTTACATTTCGACCTTTTCCATTTTATGTTTTCAAATCTTTCTTCGTAAAATGTCTGCAACGTGTTTGGAAGTCACAGGAACGATTAATTTAAAATTTCCTTATTTTGTGTGGATTCAATTTGTTGCGGGTTGCTTATTGTTTAAGTTGTCTTTTTGTTAGTTTTTGGTATTAGCCCATTTGTGATGCGAACTCCATAAATTTGACCTTCTTAAAGAAATTTCGCACCACACTTCCGGACAACCCGATTTTACCGTCCAAATTTCTCTATTAGAGCATCCTTGGTCCGTGAAAAAAATTTAAATTTTTGAAATCTTTTTCTTGATCGGACAAAAAAGTTCCCTTAGAATCTTTAAAAGTGATGAAATTTATTGATTGAAATAGGAAAGTTACAGTAAATTGAGATATTAACTATTAAGAAACGTACCTTTGGTTGAAAAAAAAACTAGAATTTGTAATATTTTATTTTTGTCCACTTTTTATAAATACAAATTTCGAGTGTAGTTTTATACGAATCTTGGACTTAAAAATAGGACTAAAGAACATGTTGCACGGGCTGGGCTTAAGGCAAAAAAACAAGCAAAAATAAGAAAAAAAATTGTTTACTTTTAAAAAAAAGTACCCGTTAAGTTGTCTTCTCATATAGTTTAAAATTTGCTTTTTGGATTGAGAACAACAAGAATATAACGAAAAATAAGAAA
>MINK01172253.1:38252-57603 GCA_001735545.1 Phormia regina
CATACAAATTTGATTAATAAATGGTTTATAAATTTTAAAATTTTATTATGAATAAGGCAATACGAATATAGATATTTTTTATGAATTCATTCAAAATTAAATACCATATATCGTAGATGGTCTTACAAGGAAGCCAAAGTACTGAAACTAAAATATCGGTAGATAACGTTATTATTAAAAAAAAAAATAGAAAAACTAAAAAAGTTAATTTTTTAATAACTTTTACTTGAATTTCGCAAAAACTTATTAAATTACATATTTGCACTTAAAATTTTTAGTTTGCACAAAAGATTTCGAATACCTACCAGGGACCGCAAGGTTATGTGTTTTATAATAAAAATCAAGATTGTATGATTATTTTTTTTTTACTTTTTTTTTTTTTTTTTTTGCTAAAAATAAATTGATTATTTTTCGATTTTTATTTTTTGCTCAAAATATTATACTTTCTTTTGATAATTTAATTCAAAGCTCAAATAATTAAAAGTAATATATTGCAAATTTAAAGGGATTAATAAAAAATGTCTAGCTATAGCGTGTATAGGAATAGACTAAAAAACGTAAGGATAAAAAACAAAAGATACCAAGTAGAAATTTAAGGGCATTCACATTGCAAAAACAGAATTGCCATTAATTTCATTTTGCAACACTCCTTAATGTGAATGACGTTTACATATCAAAAACAATATAATTAAAACTCATTACATTCATAAAATAATTGTGCTTAGCCCGAGGAGAAGAGAATACTAAACATTTACATTCTCTTTACATTTCTCGTCTACATAGTCAGAATTGCGGCAAGAAAAATTGCTATGTGTGAACCCCGACTTAGTGTTAGCCAAGTTTTTAGTAAGAACGTCAGCGAATTACATCGCTATTCTTCACAACTTCTCGGATATGATGGTAGCATATATCTATATGTTTTGTCTCTTGTGATAAACTAGGTTGGATGTCAATTGCTCCCCACCATTTTTATCAACATTAAGTACAATTGCTTTACCGGATATTTAGCCAACTTCTTTCAAAAGCCGCTTCAGAAATATTGCTTCTTTCGCCGCTTCTGACATTGCAATATATCCGGTTTCGGTAATGCTTAGATCAACACCGGATTGTTTCTTAGTATTCGACTCTTGAGGAAATGGGCTATCGTGAATTTTACTGGTCATACATGTTCTGCAATGCGCTATACAATCACGATAGTTTAATTTCATACCATTTACCATCTACTTTTTTTTTTATTCGACAAAAACAGCCTTTCCACCTTTTCCTCTGCTATAAATAAATTCGTCTGCCTTTGCGCCTTAAGTATGACTTCGCCTTTGGTACTTTTAACAGCAGACATCGCATCAAAAGTCTCAGTAATTCCTTTCTCAACAACACAATTCCGGGGAATATAATACATTCTGGAATTTTAACCGTACGCCATCGATTGCTACTTGTACATCACCTTTTTCCCTTTGTCATGATATATTTATCAGCTTCAAAACGAATTTCTTCCGTGTGTTCAACAAAATTAAAAAACTTTATCACAGCACATATTTGAAGTCTCGCCGCTGTCGATGCACTTTGGTGTGCTTTTTCACCATAGTGCCTTTCATTGTGTTGTTTTTGTTTTTCTCCCTTTTTGTTTTCTCCTTTTTGGAAGTTTTCATTGCAAATACCTGTTGTACACTTGTTGTTACTTCTTCGCGATCACTTTTTTTGTCTATGTCTATTTCCATTCTTCTAAAATTTTAACGGTCGACAATTTAGGCAAGACGTCGCGTGTTTCTATGGCAACAACAAAGTGTTTATATTCGGATGGTAAACTTGAAAGCAGCATTATAGCGAGAAGTTCATATTGGATAATAATTCCCGTGTCGGCTATTTTTTTTTTTTTTTTTTTTTTTGACAACTCAATAAAATTATTTGTATGTTGACTAATGTGTCTACCTTCATTCATTGTTAGATTCACAAGGCGTTTATATAGAAAAACTTTTTTAAGTGGACCTCAAGGCTTATAGGTCTCTTCAAGACGCATCCATGCCTCGTGTGATGTAGTGCAGTTCTTTATAATGTTTAGTTATGATGGCTTTACACAAAGTGTTGTTGTAGCAAGAGCCTTTTCATCATATGCCTTCAACATCAAGAGCCTTCAACCACTGTGTATAATTTGTATAGAGTTTCTCGATTTGATACAAAGACGATATTTCTGCACTTCCACTTTAAAGTTCAATGAAATAAAGTTCTTTGAATTTCTTTCCACTTNNNGATTAATAAAAAAGAATATCGAGTATAAGAATAGACTAAAAAATGTAACGATAAAATACAAAAAATAACAAGTAAAAATGTACGTGCGGTCCACACACGCCTTTTTCATGTTCGGGCAATGAACAAAATTTTGTGAGTACATCAGTGTTGCCATCTCATGTGTAAATACTAATTACATATATCGTGCGTAATTTTTATTTACATGTGTAGTAGGATGTCCAATTAATCGGGGTTTCAGATTAATCGGATTCGATCTTTTAAGTTTATCGGTTAATTACTGATTAATGCCAAATTATTCGATTAACCGAATTGTTTTAGTAATACATTCTAGACTTATAACTCTATTTATGAAATTTAATCTATTGAAATAGTTATTTAGAGACTTAATGTAGATAATATTGGGTTTATCTTTATTTTTAATATAACTTTTATTATTTTATGTGTCAGAATTAATTTCTTTTATATAAGGATAAGGAAATAATATTTTATAAGGAAATAATATTTTCAAAAGTTCAAAAATGTATAAAATTTTAATGTTTCGATGTCACATTTTGTTACATAAAATGTCTCAGTAAAGAAATAATATTCAGAGATGTAAATAAGAATCTTAACGTGGGAACAATATGTAGCGCTAAGTCGGATGAGTTTAATAAATGTTCCATTTTTGTTACCTATTTAGTGAAAAGAAAGTCATGATTAGTGAAATTATTGACACTTTTATTGACCACAAGACATTTAGTGTGTAATAATAATTCGGAAATAAAAATCTATTGTATTAATTTTTGCTGGAAATATCTATTATCCAATTTAGAACATCATAAATTTCAATTTAAAATAAAAATTATAACACCAAAAAACTAGATTCCGGTTAATCGGTTGTTCGACACAAATTATTCGGTTTAATCGATTGGATACCCTAATGTGTAGTTTCTTGTATAATGATTTATACAATACTTATTGTATACATTTTTACAATACTTTTATTAAAAATACACAAATATACAATCTAGTGGCATTTTTGTCAACTTGGATTTTCTTCTCACAATTAGGTATCTAAAGTACTAAAAGAAGTAAATCCAGATTTATTTTTAATAAAATGTCCAATCATTTAATAGAATCGTATTCTGGAGTTTAAAAAATATTAAACTCCAGCCTCCTAAGCGATCCAAAAACTCACATTCATTTAAAATTTTTGTTATAGTTGTCGGACAACTCTAAGAGTGTGTTAGTAAAATAGTACACAACTCTAAGTGTGTATTAGTAATAAAAACTGCAAAGTTTTAATTAATTTTTTTTTTTTTCGATACCAAAAATAGAAACTCTGTTCTACAAAATAATTGTATTAAAATTTTTAAAATATTTATAATGTTATATTGAAAAAAAAAAAATGTGTAATTTTGCTTCCGATGTGTAATTTGTTCATAGGATATGAGTAGTTAGTAACATTCTTGGTGGCAATACTGGAGTACATGCATTTGGATAGTGAGTACCCAACTTGTTCATGTTGTGATCTTGTTCGCGCATCGTTGTTCGCACAATTGTTCGAGTAACCATATCTGCCATCATACGTAATCCCGAACGTAGTCTCGGACATGGGAAACAACATCACATGATTTCTCTAGGGTATTACAACGGGACCAATCTGGACTCAAGTGAGCTGTCTCGAAACCACTCGGACAGCTGCCCAATCAACCTGACCTAACCTATGTATGACGATTTTTGTCACATTCCGCCTGAAATGCTATTGAGTTTTTATTTTAATATTCTCTATATTACATGCGATTATTTGTGTTTTTATCTCTGATAATTACAATTTATTACGTTATTTGACTCAAATTTTATTATTATGTAATTCGATATTAGTCGATTCCAATGTCAAAACAGTCACCCACAATTTTATTGCCGTTTAGGGAAGGAATGCAATCAATACTTGTTTAAAATTCCTTTCAAAGTTGGATTCTAGTACTTAAATTAACAAATAAACCGTACACAGAAAAAATATTTTCTTTAATAAAATTATTAACTAAATTTGTAATGGAGTTTAATTATATTATTAATTAATATAATTAATTTTCTAACTGGTATTGATTTATATTTTAAATAAATTGACAGATCTTACAAAAAATATAAAGAAACTATTTTTTTTTTTCTATAAAAATGTAGAAATAAAATAAATTTGACTAGTTTTCTAACAATCTTCAGCACATTGTCTTTTTAAGAAAAAGAAGAAATAATAAAATCAATTATTGTAGTTATCAATATTATCATTTTGATGATTAGAGCAAAATCAATTAAAAATTAATTAATATTACAAATTTCGTAATTGAAGTCGATTTTTACTTTTTTCTGTGTACAAAAATTATCCAAAATTAATTTATATATATTTTTTATATGAATTGTTTTCTTTTTACTTTATCTCTTTTTTGTATTTAGTTTTTCCATATTGAAAAAAACGTAAAACTATAAAAAAATTGAAGTAAATATTTTTTAAATTTATATTGTTTCCTATATTGGAAGCATTGTATTTGAAAGTAAAGTAAATCAAAGACCTAAACCACGTCAAACAAAAAAACTATACCGACTTAGAGAATACCATTTGTGACTGCTTCTAGTCTGCAGACGGAACGTAAAATCGAGATAGAGAATAGGAGCATAAAAGTTGTTTTTTTTTTTTTTTTTTTTTTTTTTAGTAATAAATAATCAATTTATTTTAATTTAAAAAATCTAATCTAATATAAAGTCAATAAAATTAAAAAAAAAAAAAAATAAAAAAAAAAATAAAAGATTATTACATAATTCTAAAGCGCGACCAAAAATAATAATAAAAGTGTTCTACAACATTTTAGATAATTCTGATTTTTTTTTTAGTTTAAACATTTTTAATAATCGTTATTTACGGTCCCTGATACCGACAAAAATCGTTCAATTAATGTTGCTATAACAAGAAAGTACTAATTAGCAGCCATATTCACAAAAAAATAATATATGTTTCATAAAGGTGTACTATCTTTTTGTATATAAATTTCCATAAGAAAAAATAGTTATACATTATTTTTTGTGAATACGGCTTTAGGTCTCTGGAGAGCATTATCAAAATGACGTGTCATAATAAACGACGGTTAAATGAAAGCAAGAAATTCTAATGTAATTCAAACTCTAAAGTCGCTCAGGAGAATATTTTCCCCAGCTTTTCGATTTTGCGGGATAGCGGGAACACATTTTCGACTTTATTTTGGTTATCTTTGCAGTCTTTAGTAAAATTACTGAGAATCGAATTAGATATAAATCATTCCTTTATCAGATTTAAATAGTATTATTATTTAAATTGTATTATACCTTAGTTTAAAATCGAATCGCATAGAAATCTGAATACCATTAGTAGGGTACATTTCTTGTGTTTTTTTTTTTTTTAAACTCAAGGTATAATAATTTTTAATTTTAGTACAATTAAAGTACAAAAAGTACAATTTTTTAGTTAGTTTAGTAGAATATTCAAAGTCGCATTTATCATCCCTGTTATGATTATGAAATGAAAAATTGTTTAGTTAAGTTCTACCTTTCATCAGACCAATTTCATGTCGCATGATTAAGCACAAACAAATCAAATTATTATTTGTTGTGAACTAGATATAACAAACACATTCGCAACAAAGAGTGCCCAGTAGTAAAATTTGTAAGGCCTCCATCGTTTAGGTCTTCTAGAAGGTCCTTGCCTTTCAAAATATCCAAAAGAACTTCCGACATCACTTCTCTTAAAAGCCGAGATAGAAGCAGCATTTTTTAATATATTTTGTTTTTTTAAGCAACAACAAAACTATTCAAAACCGCTACAATATGACTGGGAATCCAGAGGAGTGTAGCATCATTTCTAAGTAGCGTATTGCTAAAATCTTACCCAATCTTGTTTGACGTCATTTGCAAGATCAATTTTTGGTCAAATATCTGATAAATGTGAACATAGCTTATTCACTATTTTTTTAATTGAATTAACTGCACTTGTTTTGCCGATGCATAGTGATGTTGTAACATTATTTGCACAAAATTTCATTGAGTTTAAATAACATTATCGAATTACATAGGGATATGTCCGGGCACAAACTAAAATCTCTCTGACGGTCAAGAGTACGAGCTTAAAACAACTACTTTTACACACTTTGCAGTATAAAATATATTTTCACTAATACGCGGATAATTTAAGTTCTTTCACAGTTAGTTGTTTGTCGGAATATAAGATATCTCAGCTTTGAACTTTATAACTCTAATATAACATAATTCTGATGATGTCGGATCACTGTAGCACAACGCATATATTAAATTTAAACATAATAAAAAGATTTATTTAACATTTAAATAATAAAATGTTTCTAAAATAAATAATTACCACCAATAAATTATAAACATAAAATACTGAATAACGTTTTTTATCTACATAGTGCATTAAATTTTATAAATCTATTAACGTCTATACGAAGCACCACATTGAAAGTGTGGCTCTTTTAATGGAATGCCAGTGGGTCCATCCGTAAATTCACAAAAATTCAAACCAATACGTTTTAAAGGATGACATTTACTTTTGGGGTTTCCCCATTTGCCTTTAAACGATAGCCAAGAGGGTGCCAAAGCACGACCTAATAAGATAGTATATGTTAATATAATAGAATGTTTTATTACTGTAAAATCCTTACCGTAAGATTTAAGATTTTCATAAGTTATTTCAACATGTTTCCATGTATTCCAAGGTGTACCAAAACCATTAATATCATACAATCTTGCAACTTTTACAAAACGATGTTTTCCTGGTGCTGTCCATAGACCATGAGAACCCTTAGAGAAATTATAATACACATATTAATGTATTGAATGTTTATAAGAAAAATGTATTAGTGCTAAAGTTTACCTTAGCAGCAAATAGAACTGGATGATCATTAAATGTTGTAACTGTTTTTGGAAAATTCGGTCTTTGCAAAATACCTTTTCGAGTTTCCTGTCTCTTAAATTCAAATGATCCGGTTAACCGATTGTAGGCATAATAGGCACCAGCATCATGGGCGGAAACATACATGGCTTCGGGCTCAGTAGATCCAGTAAAATATAAAGTCATGTGTTCCCAATCTCCTATATGACTACCAATATCTTTTTTACGACCCAAACAGTAGCCATATACAGCCGGAAATGGTATTCGACCGAAGGGACCTAAACTTAATGTGCACATATTTTTACCTTGACTATATGGGTAAAACATCCAATAAGTTACATGAAATGAGGGTGCGGTTGTTCCTTCAGAGTATGTAAATCCATTATTTTGTTGGCCATTCTCATTTTCCAGTGTATTGTCCCGTTCGTCGAATGGTATACTAAATTTGACATTATCAGCCAAATTTGCTATAAAATTATTATTTTTTTCGGATTCATCATCATAATTATCAGTTTTCATGGGATCTGATGAAGTTGGTATTAATACTCTTCGCTCCAAAGGAAGACTTTGCACGGATTCTCCTATTACCAAATCATATGGTGGAATAGGACCTGCTGGAGTGTTTGTATTTGGTAAGCTACGTTTTGTTTTATGGAACATAGGGTACAGACGAGAGGAACGTCTTACATTATTGTAAGCTTCGTTTTGGGATCCCAATGTTATTGGAATATATGGACCTCTAGTCGTTTTAGTTATTTCCAATGATGTTGGCAGAAAGGCATGTTGTAAGATAGACACAGGAGGTTGCGGTGAATAATTTGTTTGAAAAGATGGGGGCATTGGCTGTACTGATGGCATAATTTGTACGGGCTGCTGCTGTTTGGTTTTATCAATTTGATCATGACATAATGTAACCACTGCGTAAATAGGCACTGGTGATATATTAGGATTTCTTCCATATATAAATGATGTTTCATTCTCCAATAGTTTATCTGAATATCGATTATCGTTTGTAATTAATTGTACTATTAATTTAATTCAATTAAATTATGATATACCTATTTCGGTGTTAGTAACTAAAAAAGATTTCTCTGAGTTATCGCCCAGTGGCATGCCTGGTGTAAAGGAATTATCTTTACTTTCTGGATGAACATGAGCTAAAAATTCCTCGACTCCGAGGGGCATAAATTTCTCTTCTGGAGCTAACCATACCACAGGTGCCCATTGTTTAATTAAACGCTCAACTGAAAATAAATTTAAAAAATATATTTATAACTCTTTACAAATAAGAAAATCTTCTGAGTCAAAAATATTCAGATTCAGTACGTAACAAAAATAAAAGATTATAGTTAGTTAAATCATATCCAAGTAAGTCCAAAGCTGGAATATAAACGATATTTTATAATTTAATATATATTCTATATTCTAATATTATGCTTGGTAAACGTAACGAAGTGATGCTGGCTATTGACACAATATAACTAAATATTTCCCTAAAAATTTAATGAAACTATTTTATTAAATATTTTAAATAATTGTGGAAGAAATATGGATTGCTGAAATTTTCACGAGTGGTGTGACTTCTCAATTTTAACTACTCATAACTTTTATTTCGTCGTATTTTTTATATTTACCTAAGTAACTTTATTATTAAAAACCCAGCAAATTATTTACTCATATGTTTAGTTTAATTTTAAATCAATAGATTTAAAAGTTTTTTAAATAATTAAAATAATTTTCATTAACATATATTTTTATGTGAAAATATCTTTTCGATCTTTTGTCCATCCAAACAAGGACGCATATAATATTAATATATTCATTATAATACTCAAGATCTCATTTTTTTATTTTTAAACCAGCCAAAGTTGTAGTAGGTCGCGCTTCCATTTCAATCTCACGATCAACAAATTGTGAGAACCCCAGCTATATTGTGTGCCCAATGAAAAAAAAAAAAAAAAAATGAAACCCTTAAAAGAAAAATTACGTATCTTTTATATGAATGTTATTTACGATGTAAATTATACATCTGGAATTGTGTCATAAAACTGTATAAATGTAAAAAAGTGATAAATTTTAAGTTTATAAATTAATAAAAAGCACGCCATATCAAAATTCCATAAGTAATTTTGTATTTAAATTTTTGGAAATTTTGTTTTAAATTTTGATCGCATGTAATGACTAATTGTTTTTGTTTTTTCCCCATTTGCACTTTGTATTCAATGTATAAAATGATTATTGACATGTGATATGATTTTTTCATGAGGTTGGAACACTATTTTCAAAAGTTAGTTTCAATAATTAGGTGATCATTCATTTCAATGATCTTTTGTTTTTTTCTTCCACATAAATGAATGAATGTCTTTTAAAATGAATTTGTAATTAATTACATAATCTACATGAAATTACATATAATAACAATGAATGGCTTTATTATATGAATATGAAATGATGCTTTATTTGCTTAAACCAGTTTTATTTTTTATTTTGCAAAAGCTAAAACCATACACATTTTTAACTTTATTAATATTGAATTATAATCATACAAGTTAAATTGTTGTTAATTTTGCGAATTATTTCGCAAAATTAACAGCAAAACATTTATAATTTAAAATTGTTAGGTAATTTATCAGCTAATAAAGCAGCATGAACGCAAATATATTAAGAAGCTGTTTATCATAATATTATAACATACATCAAACTATAGTAGAGATTCTAGAATTTTAATAAAAAAAAAAACACGTTTTGTTTAAAAGATATTGAAAAAATACGTACGTATTTTTAAAATGTTTATAACATAATATAATATATTAATTAAATCTTAGCTTAATTCGCTTAAATCTCAATTCTAATTCATTCCATAATAACATTCTCAAAAATATAATATAATAGTTTAATTTATTGAATAGAATTGATCTTTTTTTGAACTAATTTATAAAGAATTCATTCCATTTTTTTTTAATTCAAATCTTCTAGAAATTAAATTAAAATAATATAATTTAATTTTAAAAGTACATATATTTAAAAATTTTCCAAAATTTTTGCTTAAATTTTGATTTATTTTACTAAGACTCTAATACACATGCAAAATAACAATATTTAAAATAGAAAATGGCAACTTTCAAGAAAATGTTGTTCGGAAATAATGTTTAGAAATGTGGACAATTTTGGTACCATTCTATAGAACATATGTACATAATTTTATTAAACAAAGCTTCTTCTGTTGAATGGTGCTAATAATAGCTAAAAATAGTTAAGAACAGAATATTTTTAACGAAAATTGCAAACAATTCTTTACAAATGAAAATAATAAATAGAATTTGTTTAAGTCGTACTGACTTTTGATTCATATAGAAAAGATTTTTAATATTTAAGAAATTATTCGTAAATATTATGAACTGAAATCAATGACACTAAATTCTTATATTTATGTACAAAACAATTTTCGGTGTATAATTGATTGAATGCATTCTTTAAGGAATTAATTTAGATGATTAAATGTTCACATATATGTACATGGCAGAGTATTCAATTTACTTGACTTTTCTATTGTTCGAATAATCAAACAACTCGAAAATGCTGTTTTTAAATTACTCGAATAATTGAGTAAATATATTAAGTTACTCGAGTTATTCGAATAAATTATACCTTAAAATTTTACTCGTTTCTTCAATATTAAAAAAATATATATAGTTTAAAACGAGAAATAGCCTTTCCAAAATAATATATAATTTAAATTAACGGCGAAATTTTATCCACTTTGAAATAATTATGGATTTTGTCTCACAACCTCTCTTTTTAATATTTTTAAGTATCGATGATCTACAAAACATCTTCATTATCAAGACTACAGAAGAAAAAAGTTTAGCTTCCTAAATAATTAACAAAATAATAATTAACAATTTTTATAGCTCTTAATTTCCTAAAAAAAAATGGTGGAAATTCTAAAATTTTATAATAAATTAATGAAATATATAATTAGTTAGAACTACGTACATTTCTTCATTTAATAGATACATTTTTTATAAATCCAAAATATATAATTCTTTCTCCCAAATTCAGCGATTTTTAACATAAGGAACAAGTTTATTTGTGGTGAAACTTTTAGATTCTGAACTTTCCATAAAATTGTTTAAACTTTGTCTTTAAGCTAAATTTTTTTATAAAACTAAAATTGAAGAAATTATGATTTTAAAGTAAATGTTTGAAATATTTTTTAATATCAATCAATTAAATAATAAACAGATTGATATTTCCACTACATTTGGCAATGAAAAGTGAATCGGGGAAGAAAGTGTGACATAATGGCATGATTTACTTATGTGAGTTATAAATCCGAATACTTCACTCGTATAGTTTAGACGTACTGGTGTAATCCTTAGTTTAAAAATTTCAGAAATGTCAGAATTGTAAAACAAATAACTCAACACCAACGAATAAACAAATTGCTCCAAATTTTTTATTTATTGGCTAAATGTCACCTGTCCAATAAATATGGCCCGTCATTATTTGCCATTTAAAAGTTTATTTAACTTGTAGGCACTTAAAAACTATAATACAATCTACATGTATGTGTTTTTACTCTACACACATATGTATATTCCCCATACATATATACATACATATTAATATATATTAAAAACCCGAAATAATACAAAATTTTTATTTATATCAAAAAGAAATACAACAAATTTCACTTTCACATACATACTTATGTTTTTATGGATGCATGGACGAATACGACGGCATAGACTGGCTTTTTAATATTTATTGTTGCAAATATACATACATATGATTGTAGTAAAAATGCTTTTTATAAAAAAAAAATATTGATGGTAGTGTAACTGATATTTGTAAGACACTGGCGTAAGGGAGAACGATTTTTTGCACAAATAAAAAATATTGCATTAAAACAAATACATAGATAAGCTTTATAAAAGTTATGATGGGATACCAGTCATACCTACTTCTTTATCCAATTCCGAGAATGTTGAATGGTGACTACGTTTACTAACTCTTGACTTATTTTCAATAAAGGGTTTTGCAGTAACAGCTACATCTGCAGCAGTAGCATCTATTGAAGATGTTTCTACCGAGGCCGCTGCAGCATTGTGGTTTGAAGCTATTATTTGAGCCGCACTTGGAGTGGTATAAACTAATTGTACAAGCAAGCTACATACGATCAAATAAATGCTTCTGTAAACACCGCCTTCTCTACTTTTACCATTTTTTCCATGATTGTAACAACATTTGGAAGGAGGTTGTTTTTGTTGCTTATGTTTTTCGTAAGAAATTACTAGAAAGTTATGTTGGTGAAAATGATTACATTTTATCATACTTTTATTAGACATTCTAGTAAATTGTTTTCCTAAACACAATTCTAATATTTAAGCCACTTTAGGTTAATAAATAACATCGATTTAAAATTGATATTAATTTAATAATTTTAAATTAAATTTTATATTAAATTTTGTTCACAACTATAATATAAAACAAAAAACAAAACAAAAAAATACTTAACCAATAATTAATATTTTTTTGTTTTTAGTTTATTTATATTGTTTTTTTTTTTTATTTTTTATTATATTTTGTTTGTTGTTAAATCTTCTGGTTGCTATTGATGGCGGAGAAGATGGTAGTTTGAGTGAGTTTTTATTGTTATAACTCGTGTTGCTTCTATTACATAATATTGTAATAGTCATTCCTCATTCGTTTAATTTAATAATGTTCACTTTAGCCAAGAAATTTTTATTTTGTCGTATGGCTTTTGTTTATTTTCAATTTACGAAAGTCATACATTCATTATTCATCAAAGTATATAGTTAAGTTGATATCAATTGTCGCGCGAGTCTGACAAAGTGGTAAAGCCAGTTTATTTTTCAGAGTGTTAATTTGGTTATCTTTTTTATTTCTTCTTTTATTGTTTATTTATTTATTATAATTTTTATTTTCTCCAAAAAAAAAAAAAAAAAAAAATGCACTTTCATCTTAACACGTTCGTCGTGTAATTGTTATATGTTGCATTTACGTAAAATGTTTTAAAAATTATCGTAAAAATTCTTATAAACGTGTTCCATTCTTTGGAAAGTTAGTACATATTTCTTCTTAGTTAACGTGTTCTTAAACTCACGTTTAAGACGGCGCGACCTCTTTTTTTTTTAAATTTCTATGATTAAAAATTAACAATTCAATGTTGTTTTTTTCTTTTATGCGTTTCGAGTTTAGCATAAACTGAAAACACTTTCTTAGGTATTAATGGAACTTTTTGTGTGTATATGGGACATATTCGCCACTCTTTCTTTTCTTTAGAATTGCTTCTCGCTTATGCGCATGCGTGTTATAAACAATTTGTTCATGTATAAAGTATGAGTCTACTATAAAAATAGTGTTGAGAAGCAAGCAATCGCACTTATGTGTAACCAAATAGAAATGAAGTATATTTTGTTAATACTTGACAATATAAGCTTTTTTGTTATGGCTTTCTTTGCTCTTTTGCGTATGTTTAATATTATGTGTTAATAAATTAATCCGTTATTTCTGTAAATCGTGTGCGCCTGCGTGCCGTATGGTGCCGACCACCTTGAATACATACGCCTGACTAAACTTTTGGATCAACTATTATTAGCCATGAACCAACAAACTGCTTTAAAAGAAGAAAGAGATTTTTTTTTCGTAATTTTCTTTTAAGTCATTCAAGTTTGTTTGAGAAAATTGTGTGGATTAATAATAAATACAAACACAGTCTTCACTTTAGTTTTACTGAGTTATAAATTGTATTTTCTCTTAATGGTACAAATTAAAAAAAAAAGTTCTTGCTTTTTGTATATTTTTAAACTTGAAAAACAATAATAATTTGTTTTTATTTCCAATTTAATTAAAGATATATTGTACTATATTGAGGTTTTGCTGCCAATTACATTGTGTGTGTGTGTTTTAATCGTTTAAAATGTAATGTTGTTATGTAAATTTTTAAATATTACCTCAAATTAATTTTATATTTGTTATACATACATTCATATGTTGTTTTTCAAAGATTTTAAATATATCTTATAATTTAATTCAATGGACAAGAAATGGTCCATATGGAATCTGCTGAGAGATTTAAGTTCTTTGTAAATTGTAATCAAACATTTATATGTACATATCAGCCAAAGTTCAATATTTTTGTTGAAATTTTGTACACGCCATTGAATCACTACCATTTTTTTATTCAAGCGTAAAACCTTGTGTTAATTTTAGTCAACAAATTTTGTTTTAAAACTTCAAGGTAAATAGAGAGGCAGACAGGTAATGAATTTGTGCTTGCTCGTCGATGAAATTATATGTGCAAGTAGTATGAGCGATGGGAATTACCTGAAAATTTCTACAAAAGAAAATTAAGAGTACCAACAAAATAAGAGAATTTTAAAGAGAATAGATTTTGATCAGACATTATTTAATAAATAATTAAATAAAATAAACAATTTATATTTATTTTCAGGGTTTCACATATGTAGCGCCATCAATTTTAGAAGAAATGCAAAGAGCTAACCGTATGCCAGCCCGTTCTCCACGACGTACCCCAAGACAAGCACATGATGGTTCCTATCGATTACAATATCCCTTAGCTCCAAGAGGTATGTATGCACGAGCCACGCCGCCTCATTTACAAGCTTTTCCACCGCGTCCCTCTCCACAAGACGAAATGATGGATGTACAAGGTTTACCCATGTCGTAGTGCGTACATAAAAGCAGCTGTAACTGCTCCTCCAATAGCCATCATAAATTCATCAAAGGCAACGGTTAAAGGCGTTCGAAATGCTGACTATTATATACTAAAAGTAATGTTAACTATACATATACAATAAAAAAAACAACAACAAAATAAAATCGGATGATTATAAAAGTAAATTTAAAATAAATATTAAACAAAAAAAACAAACAAAAAATAATAAAGAAAAACATATGCAGAACTTATATAATATTGATATAAAAAACACTACTTGACAAATTAAAAATTTTGCAAATACCTCTCCAATACACAATAAACCAATCCTGTATACTATTGGGATACTGAACACAAATCTGTCAATTTTTAAAATCTAAGTATGTTAATCTAAAGATTTATTCTTTATTAGATTCTGTAATATACATAAAAAAATAAATAAATATATATGTGGAAGTATTTAATATGTTGATACAATTGTTCGCTAAATTTGTATTCAGTGTTCTAAAGTTATATAGAAATATTGCAAAAGGAGGTATTTAAACTTTGGAGTAGTGTGTGTAACTTACTATAGATTGATTAATTAATGCAAAAATTAATGTTAATACGATTTTTGTTTTTTAATGAATTAGAAAATGGAAAATTAAATAAACCGAAATTCGTTTTGTTAAAACATAAAGTACTGCGGCGATCTGTTGCTAAAGAGATAAAAATATAATTTTAAAAATTACACCATTTTCATATATAAACTCTGAAATATTAATTATAAGCTAAACTTCTTTGAAATTTTCTTACAATAATTTAAAAAAAAAATATATCTTTAAATACAACGTCCAAAACACATACATAATTAAAGTAGAAATAATGCTTGCTTTTCTAAAATAAAAATATGTCCTTGTGATCAAAGCATGAAGATATGAAATGTGTTTTTAATTTTGTAAAATTTAAAAAAAAGAAAACATTTTAAATGGTGTAATTAGAAAAAAATTAAATAGACCAAGTTTAAAACGAAATGAAGGTGCACGCGCCTTATTTTGCTTAATACATATATGACATTTTATATATCATATTTAAAGCTCCTAAACTGCTGTTTAAAAAATAATAGAATAATAAATATCACACTTGTATAATAATAAAATAAATCCATTAAATATTACATATATATTACATATAATAAAAAAAAATAACAAAATCTATAGTAAAATTTCTTAAAATAAAAACCACAACAAACAAAATATAAATAAACTTCTAAGTAAAAAAAAAAAAATATTTATAATATTCTAAAGAAAGTACATAAATAAAATAAAGCAAAGAACAGCCGTAAATTTATCAATATATGTTAAGTGAATATAATATAGTAACAGAGAATAATACAAAAAAAAAAAAATATTTTGTTTATTATTTTTTTACATTATAAATTCAATTTTAAGTTATAAAAACACATTTAATTACATAATTATTATTACTAAACAAAATTATTGTTCAAAATTATGAAGCCTGTTTCTAAAGTGTTAAAAGTCGATAATTTTTTTTTTTTTTATTTACGTTTAGTTTATTTTTAATGAAAAAATATAATTCTACTTATTATTGTTTGTTATTAAAAACGGAAAAAACTTAATTGACTTTTTATTTATAAATTATACAAAAAGTGAGAGAATTAGCATTTTTCTTTAGATAGGTAGAAATGAATTTTCCTTTCGTTCGACATCATAGGCAAGCATATAATGTTTACAATGTCCTATAAAAATAAACATTCTAAGAACTTTTGAATTGTTTAATTAGTACTTATGATAAGTTTGATTAAATAATTCATATAATCAAAAATTGGTTTTCATAGACAATTTAATTAAAGGCAAAAAATTTTAACAAATCGATGAATTTAACGAATCAAAAAATTGAGTATGTTGATTCGTTATTTATGTTTGATTCATATTGTTAATTTTTGTTTTGTTTTTATATTTCTTTATTTTAATTTATGTATTTACGTGCTGAATGTATCCGCGTTGCATGGGTCGAAAAGGTTAGCAAAATACTTAGGAAACATAAATTGACCCTTTATTTTTAAATATCATTATTTCCCATGAATCTTCTTTTCATCAATTTAATTTTAATTTATACCCTGGAAGGAACTATACTTCCAGCCAGCGTAAAGTACGCCACAAACACACACTCAATATTAATCAATAATATTGATTTTCCTAATAAGGTATATTTAACAAATAATTGTTAAATACGATTTAAATTTATTCGTATACAGTGATTTTTGTTAATAGAACATTGTAAGAAATAAATGAAAAAAAATTTAAGTTGCATCTGTTTCCTATACGGCACCGATCTTTCATTTCAATAATTATTTATGTCTCTTTTCATACGCGGAATATTATCAATAGAATTTATTGAGTGAGACCTTTCCAATGATACCCAAAAGTTAAATTTACGATGGAAAATTTCCAAACTTTAATAAAATAAAAACATTGACAATTTTATTAAAATGTTAATATCGCAAGAATGAAAACAAATTTTAAAATGTTTTTTGCTCATTGGCGTAATTTTTCTATAATTTTTTGACAAGAAGTTTAAAATTGTGTACACTGTCGATCGAAAACCATATTTTTGGAGGTATTTTAAAAATGGTCCATCTCACTTAAATGAAATAACTGAACCGAGGTATTTTTGGGAATGAGTTTAAAATATACCAATCTATAATTTTAGAGGGGTACATCTTTTGGTTGCATCTTTATTGTTCCAATACAAATCAAGACACTTTAATTTATATATTGATTGAAAAATAAAATGTTTTCTGGTGTTTGTGTATTAACTTAAACTTATAGTTTCACAGTAAAACTGAGAAACTAATATCTTACATGGGTAAGACTCACAAAAAGCAAAATTGAGCATAATTTTAGAAATATTTATATTTCTTTGTTATAAATAACCCTTTTAAAAAAAGGTCTACAAATATATATACCACGTTACTCACATGACGTATTTTTTAACAAAGAGAAAACAAAATTCTTATGAGAAAAAAGTAATTTAGACTATTTTTTTCAAGAATCACAAAAATAGCATTTTTTATGAGCCCATGTTCATGTCATTATAACTGTATCAACCCCATATGAATAATTGCAGTATTTGCAATACGTTACCTTATATTATATCTTTGTATATATTATTCTCTAACTAAATACTTACCATTTACTTTAAAATTAATTAAAACACTTTTTTTCAAAACAAAAAAAAATTAATTATAATAACAATTTTTTTATCTGATTAGAAAAAATTTAAAAAATTAACGTAAAATATTACTTCAAATATTCAGGTCACAATTTAAAATATTAACATATTTTGCGAATTGAACATTACGATTTTTTAGTTTCTATTTTCTAAAAAAATTGCCAAACTTGACTTGGGGCCATTTTTAAATTTAAACGTTAAAAAACAAGACATAAAACGACATTAACCTTGCAGAACTAATGTACGTAAATTTTATGTCTACCAATTTGATTTAATAAAATCTTATTTTTCAGACATACAATGATTTCATGCTGTCAATATTTGAGAAGCTTTCTGGGGTAGGTGGTGTTTTATAAATTCAAAAATAATTATTTTTTACGTGTTCCGGTTTTTAGAATAGAGTTGAATAAAAAAATTAGTCAAAATAACGTTAATATTCTAGATAAAGCCAAATGTTTTTTGTGTCAAACTCAAAACTTTTTTCGACGTCAAAGAGTAATATACCGATTTTTTAAATTTTAGTATTTTTTAATCCTTTGTTGTTCATCATAGAACTTATTAAATAACTTTATTTTACCACAGAAAAAATTATAATTAATAATAATTTATAATTTTGCATTTTTTAAGTTTTTAAAACAAAATCGATTTTTAAAGCTGAATAATCGATTACAAACAACCGATTTTTTCTCCTGAAAATCGAAATGGACTTTTGGTTTCTTAATTATTTTAGAATACTAAACAATTTAGCCTGATACTGTTATTTCTATGTTTACATTTTCAGGAAAAGTCAACTATATCATATTATCCACCTATACCATATTACCCGAACTTACTCTATGTAAGCAATATCAGTAAGAAGCTGATATAACAAAATTGCAGTCCATATGAACCTCTGATACCAAATTTCAGGTATTGGAAAAAATTTAAACTTAATGAATAGAGCGGTGATAAAAATATAAATAGTTTGTTAAAGAAAATATAAGCGTCAGAGAAGAAGTCGAAACTCTTATCTGGTCGAAAAAAGTTAAGGTGAAAGCAAATTTTCAAGAGATAAATAGTTCTACAAAATCTTGGTATTTTTACTGTCAGCTAGCTATTCATTCTTCTTGTGTTTTTTGTTCTGAATTTTTTAAAGTTAATTTTACATTGTCGAAGCCCAAAAAACTTATAACCTCTTTTTTTTTCGTTTCGTGTTTACATATATATATATATATATATATATATATATATATATATATATATATATATAT
>MINK01172254.1:0-31610 GCA_001735545.1 Phormia regina
TTTTCTTATGGAAATTTACATACAAAACGTTAGTAAACCTTTATCAAACATACATTATTATTATTTTTTTTTTGTGAATACAGCTGTTAAATGTTATGATAAAATTTAAAAAAATTTTCTATAATAAATTTAACAAGGAAGTACTGTACAATATTTGTACAACAACAAACATGACTAATATCACGTGATGTTTATAAAGTTGTTCGTTTACAATCAAGCACATTTTTTGGCGCCAAGAAATCCTTGAAATTTATAACAAACACATAAAAAAATATCAACATAATAACAATATTAAAGTAAATACACATTTATAACAAATAAATACCAATGACAATGACAACAACAAATGACAAGGCAGAAACCGTAAAGACAAAAGCAAGAAAAATAAATAAGGAAGAAATGATAGTATTAAATGTAAAGGAAACTAAATGATACACAGAAGAAATTTAAATTTTAATAGAATCTTCACATTAAATATTATAATTTTTAATTCCTCAATTGATTATGTGAATGAAAAAAAAAAAAAAAATGATCAGTAACTAAAGTAATCAGTTTTCAGTAGTTCATTTGTGATTATTAAACATATATATATATGTGTATTTATCTTTTTTCTTCAATATTATTTTGACTTTAATCTTCATCGTTTTTATAATATTTTCCCCTAAAAGTATGCTTTATATTTTCTTCATTAATATCTTTCAGTGTTGTAAACCCACAATAAACATTGGAAAGTTTTCACTTAAAACTAAACTTTCTACAGGATATTTTTTAACAGTTTAACCAGAAAACATTTTTTATTTGCTTTTTTATATAAGTTTTTCTTTTTTACTGTCTGGATATTGGTAACATAATAAATTATACTTTGGCACGCGATTTTAAACATTCACACATGTATAAAAAAAGTTTGTTACTATTGGAGAAAAAAAGTCAAATTAAAACTGCCACATTTTTGGACACATAAGGTTAGAAACAAAAATAAAATAAAAACAAGGAATAACGAGTAATAGAGTCTAAAACATAACAAGTCATGCTTCATGCTCTAGCAATTAAAAGGTCTAGGTCTTAATAAGGAAAACAACCAATCCTGTAAAACTTAAATAATTTATGTTTTCTTTTTTTTTTAAGAAAAAAAAAGAATGTTTTTTATTTCATAGAATTTTAAATTTATAACTAGATTTAATTTAAGCTCAAGGGAAATGTTGCAATTTATTTAGAAATTATAGTAAATTTATGATTTCGTTAAAAAAAAGAAAACTTTATATTACCTTTACTTATTTTTAAGTTTTAAAGTTTTCTTCTTTTTGTTTTGTAGTTGTTGTACATGAATTCAATTGCTGTTTTTCTTTCGTACGTTTAGCAAGTGAAAGCAATTTTACGATCATTTAATCGTAAACAACCAAAAACCATGTACAAATAACAAAACCATTCCCTTACCTACAATTCTTTTACTCACTGTGTAACTGACTAGTCATTCATGGTTTTTCTTTCTATATTTTTCATAGTTTTTTTTCTTTTTTTTGTTTAGCTGCTTGAAAATGTGAAACGTAAAACGTCAACATACAAACTTATATTTTTTATGACTTTATTTTTATGATTCTGGTGGAGTCGCAATGTCGCTTATTTCGGTCGATATTTAGAGCAAACAAAAAGACGAAATACAATATACTACATAGAAATAAGGAGAAAAAAAGTTGTTCTTATTAGCTTAAGCATTGAAAGGAGCACAAAGACTAGCAAAAAAAGCAATAAGGCATAGAAAAAAATATATATGTATGTATATTTTTAGATTTAGATTATACACCCACCCATTATTAGAGTTTCTATTTTTAGCAAAAATTAGCAACGAGAATATAAAAGAAACTTAATTATTAAAAATTATTTTACTCAATGCACAAACTTTTAAATTTTTAAAGCACAATTTTAGGAGTTTTCCATTAGTTTGGTCAAATAAATAGGAAATTAATTTCTTTCAATTTTCTACTAAATTCTTCTAACTTATTTCCCAAATTTTAGAAATATTTAAGGCCTAAAAAATAGGTATTTTTTTATCATAGCTTCCCACAAGACAACATTATTTATAAAGTTTAATTTAAACAAAATTTTAGATAATGAAAAACGAATTTTATTTAATTAAACTATAGATTAAAAAATACACATAAAAAGGCATACTTTTGGGCTTAATATTAAATACTATTTAAAGTAGTTTTGAATTTAATTTTATAGCTTTGTTTTAGAATAATTTGTAATTGAAATATAGTGAAATTTTATTTAATTTAAGAAATGAAGATAATGTTTAGCTTCATATTAAAATATTACTTTACCTCATGTAAAAAATTCAAACCTGATGCTCTAAATTAATTTTATTTTAAGAGGATGAAGGCGAATTTGAACAGGTGATTTCACTTAATTACCTAAATAATTGTATTGGCAAACGGTTCGTTTGTTAATAATTCGCCGTTTTGTTGCTTTTGTAGTAATGCTGCCCACTCCATGTTTAGGACTTCACAAGTCTTTGTCAAAAGAAATATGAGTACATAGTATTATAAATTTTTCAAATTTAATGAAAATTATATGAAACATTTATTTTTATTTAATTGAAAAATTTAAAGCCTATGATTAGGCTGCTGGCAACATTTTAAAACAATTACTATTTGCTTTTATTATAACTATAATGAACAGATATATAAAAAAAAAGAAAATAATAACGTTTAGTTCATTGATTTTTAATGAATTCTGTGTAATTTGCAATTAATTTAAACATTTTGTTTACCTAATTAATTAAATTTAATTGTTTCAAAAACTATAGACATAAATTTATTATAATATTTAATTAAAAAATATAACCAACAAATATGTATCTGTTTTTTCTTTTTTTTTTTAATAATTTCCATATAAACATAATAAAATTATTTAAAATAAATTTATATAAACATGTTTCAAAAACAAAGAAAAGTCTTTATGCAGTCGATACACTGCAAAAGATTTTATTAAAGGTACGATATTTATTTTAGACATTTGAAAACTTTATATTAGAAATTACTAAATAATATTTCTTACATTAAAGTTAATTTTATGAAATCAATTTTCGAATGTTATATTAATTGTTTAATATTTTTAAATTTTTTTCCTGGAAATAGATTCCTTAAATGAAATTTCCTTTAGTGTTTTTACATATGTTTAGCCTTAAACCACACAGTTGCATAATTGTTAAAATGTTTATTATAATTTTTTTTAATTTTTTATAAATATATAAATAATCTACTTATAAAAATTGTGGTTAATTATCCACACAAAATAAAATTGTTGTTTATGAATTAAAACTTAAAACAAAAAGTTCATAATGACAAAGGAATTTTATTATGGCAAAACATAGATTATGAACAAAATTATACATATATATGATAAATAATGGATACTTTTAGATTTATTCATATATAAAAAATGAAAAGGAGTTTTTTCTTACATAAATTGATTGCATAATGTACAAAAGTACACGTAGAGAAAAAACATGATTACAGCATGATCACCACAACCATGCAGCAAAACATGATGAGATTGAGATCAATTTTGAAAAAAATGGTTATAAAATATACTAATAAATTATTAAATGGAATCGTAAAAATGATTACATAGAAATATACTTATTGTACTGGAATGGAATGATATATTACATAGTATGTTGCTTTTAGTTTATGGTCATCAAAACCATATTTTTGCTCTGCGTGTACTTTAAATTAAGTTAATAAATGCCTTTACATATTTATATTAAGAATATTTATTGTATAAATATATGACTTTAACTTTTTACCTAAAATGCAAATTTTACCAAAAAAAAAAAAAAAATAATAAAAAAAAACAAAAATTACTTCTGAGAACATTTTTGTTTACAGGTGAAGGAAAACTAATTTTCAAAAAAAAAAACTTTGTTTTAAAAGCATAATTTCCAAGCATATAAAATAGCATTAAAATTAAATATTCTACTAAAAAAATTTATTTCAAAACTAATGAATATTAATAAAAAATAACATATATTTTAAGATAGAATCAAAAGAAAACTTTACAGTTTCAGATTAAAATTATCAAACACTTTTTTTTTTCTTATCTAATTTAAATATGCATAAGGAATTTTGCTCTAAAATATGTAACATTTAACAAATAACTTAAAATGTACTGCATTTATTGCTTCATTTCAAGGTTTTTCTAGAAATTCTTATAATGTTTAACAAAAAAATCTATTTTAACTTTTTAATATTAGAATATTATCATCTTTTTTGTTTAGAGTATTGAAAAGTACTTTTTGCCTTTTTAATATGATATTAAAAAATTGTTTTATTTTATTTTTGCAAAATGTCTATAGCATATTTTTAGGCCTTATTATAAAGGAAAAGCACGTGTTATATATGGAAATTTTCGTGTTTGTTGTTTAAAAGAAAAGTCGTTTGTGTAGGTGTTAAACCTGCTGATGATGGCTGATTTTTTTAATGCCGTTATATAGATGATGTAGATGAAATGGCTTCTATAACAAACTTAATGCATTTAAATGAGAAAATTATGATTTTTCTTTAAACATACTTCTTTTTATGCACATATATATTATGAAAATAGTTTTTTTTTTTTTTTTTTTTTTTTGTAGTAAAATGTTGTATTAAATAAATAAATAAAAAAAAAATAAAATAAAAAAAAAAAAAATAAAATTTATATTCATTTAAAATATTTTCTAAATGTTCAAAATCTTTTTAATTTAATTTCACTTGAGTTTTCCTTAGTATTAAAGGTTGCCTATTTCTAGGTGCAATATTAAAAATGTGTTAAAGACATGTATAAATGTGTTTAAAACTTGGATTTAGATAACTATAACTTATATAGTTTCTATTCAAATTATGTAATATTTATAAAAATCCCACAAAACTCACAAAATTTGTCAATAATATAACATGAAAACATTTATTTTACTCCTTTTCACTTCCTTCTGTTTCCATTATGTCTGCCATTGTTATTTTTAAGATTTTTTTTATTGAACTTTTATATCAAAAAACAAAAAAAATAAAAAAGAAAATCATCAACAAAACCAAAGAGAAAATCTAAATTTTATATATTTTTATATATAGTTTTTTTTATATAAAACTTTTGACCTTATTTCCTTAAATGCTTCATGTTTTTGGTGTTGTTTTTTACGTCGTCATTGTTTTATTGTTTAATTTGACTGCCAGCTTAAAGTGGAGATGAATCTCTTTAAATGGAGGAGGTTTTAAGACAACTACAACAAGAACAGCAACAACATGTTTAACTCAACAAGACAAGTAGGAAGCAACATAAAAAAAAAAATAAAATTTAATTTAAAAATTTTTGCCCTTAAATAATATTAAATGCAATACTTTTTCTTAGACAGGTTTTTAAGAAGATTTTTTATTTTTTGCTTTGAGGATTTCTAGTAGAATTCATTTTATGGCATGTTTTATGAATTTGTTTTTGTAGTTGTTGTTGCTGTTGCTGCTGTTATTGTTTTTCTTATTTATATTTAGCAGCTTAGAAAGTATATTGTGTTGTATAACTAAAGCGCCATCAAACAATTCATTACAATGTCACAAGCATCTTTTTTTGTAAAAAAAAAAAATCCTTGGAAAATTAGTCTTCATATAATTAACTATGAAATTTTATGGGCCTTAAAGTAGGCTACAGTTTTTGTTTACTTGTTGTTTAGTAAGTATACTAAGAAGGTTATTTAATATTTGTTGGCAGCCAAAAAACACTCTCTAAACAAGTGTTAAATGTTGTAAAAACACAAACACAATAAAGTTAAAATGATGATGAAGTGTGGGATTATTATGGTTATTGAAAAATTAATGTGGCCTCTTAGGAGAGAATGATGTAGAGCAAAGAGAAAATGAAGGAGTGAGTATTAGACAGCAAACTTAATAATCAAGGTTTTACTAAAATTAGAACAGTTTAATATGATAAATATCAGCAAAGAAAAAAAATGAGGTTAATGGTATTACTTTTAAATATTAAAGTAGAGTAAAATAATCAGATATGTTTATACATATGTTTAAGGCATATTTTAAGTAATAATACAATTTTAATAAACTTAAAGTAAAAATAGGGTAACATTTGAAAAGATTGGAAAATGTGGGTTTAAATGAAATAGTTTTAAAGGAAACGTTCACGAGAAATAGAAAAAGAAAATTTTATATTCGGCTGTGCAGGATCTTTTATACCCTTCATGGCTTTATTGAGAAATAATAAAAAGTATACTTAAAACAAATATTCTAAACTTCAATTATTTATATCTATTTCTATGAATGCATGTATGTATCTAAATATTTAAAAGTTTTGTGTTGATATTTATTAAATAAATTTTGTCAGCTTCTTGACATATAACTCTATTGTTTATAGACATTTTGTTTAGATAAAAAAACAAAAATTAACAGATTTTTTCAAAAACGAATCCCGACCAATGAATACCAATGGATCGATTTGTCGAAAGCAATTTATTTTATAACTCAGGCAATAATGCAAGAAATTACTTATTTATACTACGTATGACTCTTTTATTTTATATAGTGGCGATTTTATTAACTTTTATTAAAAATGTTTGCCCAAAACAATTGCGTTTCAAAAGGATTGTCATAAAAAATTAAGGTCATTGCTTACTTTTCATTATTAAATATTGATATTAATGGCGTAAAAAGAATTTAAAATAATATTATAAGTACTTCAACTATCTTTAATGTACTTTAAATATATGTAGCCTACTTTAAGGCTGCTAGTAAATTATAATGTTATTGCCTACTTTAAGGCTTTAAATAATATATTTATATAAAAGTGTATTGTAGTATGTACTTAAGCTCAAAAAGAAACCGAACAAGAAAAAATACAAAAATAAAATATATACTTGCACAATTTCTTAACAACACCGGCGCATAAAACTGTATTTCCTTTGTTACTTAAAAATACCTTCCTGTAGAAAGTGCAGCCATAGCAGCAGTTGTAAATAAAGAATTCATTGAAATCTTTACAGAAAAGAATCAACATTAAATCGTTATTCTTTTTGTTTAAGACTTAAAACCCATTAATTGTAAACGTAGAACATTAAACTCAAGGTAAAATAAGGAAAAATAATAATAAAAATCAACACACACACACACATTTAAACAAAAATAACTAAAGGATAAATAAAACACTGGTTTCTTGTTAACTTGAGCGCTGCTATGTAATGATGAGAATGTTGACAACAATAAAAATGAAATTATAATGACAATGAAACTAGAGTTGA
The DNA here is from genome assembly GCA_001735545.1 of Phormia regina. Classification (NCBI taxonomy): domain Eukaryota; kingdom Metazoa; phylum Arthropoda; class Insecta; order Diptera; family Calliphoridae; genus Phormia; species Phormia regina. Next base: position 7,274 of record MINK01172254.1, read on the forward strand.
TGACTTTACAAGATGGCAGTAATGGTTTATTTTTTTTAAATTGCTGTATAATTTTTATTATATTTTAAGGCTCTACATTTTTTTTTTTCGTTTTACAGTTAATTGAGTTTAGTATTTTTGTAGAGTTTATTAACATTTGTATTAACATTGGTTTTGTTAGAAAATAATTCGAGAGAATTTTATATTATATAGAGATATTATATATTATTTTTTGCCTTAATGGGGTTAACTGGTAAGTGTTATATTAAATGAAATAAATGCAAAGTATCATTTACACACACTACAGTGTCCTTGTGTTAGTTTATTGCATTTCAAATTTCAAAAAGAAGTAAATATTATTCCTTTAAGGAAACAATTACAAGCTTTTAAAATTAAAATTGCTATAAAATATTTTACTTGAAATCATAATTTTTAAAATATTCTAGGAATTTTAATTTTTGTTATATTTGTCACCTATTTTTTTACTTTAATTCATAACAAATGTGTGAAACATTTATTTGGTGCAAGAAAACTGTATTAAATAAAAAAAAAATGTTAATGATGAACAACATGATGCTGAACATCATGTTTCTCAACAGTTAAAGAAAAGAAAATCCGTCGAAAAAACATTTAAGAAAAAATGTAATATAAAAAAATTAAAGAAGCATTTAATTCGGAAGTCAGCTCTCATTGCAATAAACATGCATTTAAAAAGAAAAGTATATTTTCATTTTTATTTTTGTTAAATGCCACAAATAAATAATACAAAAAAATTGTTTAAGCTTTTATTAAATACAGCAAAATAATGATGAAGAAAGAAAGTCTGTTATAAAATGTAAGCAGCTGAGAAGGAAAATTTCTTTATAAATAATATTTAGCTGCTGTTGGTTGGTGCTTAATTTATTGTTTTCTTATTTTGTTTTTATTATTTTTATTCACAATTTTATTTTTATATTGCCTTCATTATAATTTTTATGTTTTTTTTCTTTTTTTTTTTCTTATTATTTTTATTTTTATAAATGTGTTAAAGATTTCCATCTTCAAAATAACTCAAGCCAGCCAGCAGACATGAAAAATATAAATCGTCAGCTAGACTGAAAAACAGACTGTATAGACTTGGAGTAAAACAGTCATACAACTGTCTCGTTTATTATTATTTTTGGTCTATGAGTTTTCTGTGCCATTGCACTTGAAGTGGGTCTTTAGGTTTGAAGATGATTTTTTTTTCTTTTTTTGGCATTTTTATATTTATTTTTGGAGATGTTTATATATTGAGTACAATAAATAGTTTTACTACAACTGATTATAATGAATCATGAAATATAAGTGATTATAGTGAATAAGAAAAAAGTTTTAAATTTATTATTTTATTTTTTGCAAATACTCAAAATAATAACAATTTTATTAAAGAACCACTATATTAAAAGATTTTGTTTTTCCCGCTTGAAGAAAATTTTTCTTTATTCTATTTATACCCTAAACCACCAAAGGTGGTTGGGGTATTATGTGTTTGTGCAAATATTGTNNTTTTTTTTTTTTTTTTTTTGAAGAACAGATTTTTATTAAAAACTGTTTTATAGATCAAATTATAAAAAATATTGCTAATAAAAGTCAGCAGAATCGATATCAAAATGGCGGAAATATTGCCATAAGTTCGAACTTTTTAAAAACCCTATATAAGGTACTGATTTTGTTCTTGCACAGAAAATCAATAATTTTTTGTTGGAATCTTTAAGTTAAAAAATTGGTTTGTTAGTAACCGAGATATCGGTCAAAACGCTGTTTTTAAGTTTATAAATCTTCTGTATAAGTTTTTTTTTTGTTTTTTGGTAAATTTTCAAATATTAGATAAATTTTGTAATTTCCGTAAACTTTGAATTTCATTTGCGAAATTTTTGCTTCTTCTAATTCGTTCTCTTGAAAAAATGTTTTTTTTTTCTTTATAAATTAAAAATTCATTAAAAATTCAAATTCCGATCCAATTTTTTTGTCTTTGACAAAACTTTCATAAGTTAAAAAATTATAAATTTTTGTCTGCTTTGCGTTTTCGTTTACCTAAAAGTATGCACTGCTTTAACTCTTATTTCACAGTCAAGATGTTTTTAAAGCAAATATAAATATTCTAAAAAGTGAAAATAAGTTTTCGTGGCTTATTACGATTTTTAAATAAATATAAACTTTGTACCTTTTAGCGATCAAAATTATAAAATTAGATTTTATATTAGATAACTGAATATTAGTATTATGTTAATCCTGTCATTACTTTGAATTGATACATAATTTATTTCCTTAGACAAGCAAAATATTTGGTTCTATTTCTTTCGATTTGAGCGTAATCATTATTATAATTTAATTGTACTTTTTGGCTCATCTTAAAACTATACACAAATAAGCTTTGCACATGGTAAAGATCCAAATAATATTCCTCCAAAAATATTCCAGACCTCCCTCGTAGCCTAACAATAAAACACTGTTTAAATACTATACTAATACACTGACAATACATGTTAAGAAAGCATATAGACTACAAAAATGCTACAAAAGCTAAATGAACAAAAATCAAATAAACAAATACAGCAGCAGGAAAGAAAGAAAGAAAGAAAAACGAAGCATACTTATAAACAAATAATGGTGAGAGGGTAACAAATAAGCTATCTCTCAATATAAGTATATGTGTCATTATTAAAGCCACACATACATACAAACTTATCTACCTACAAAAGTTATAAAAAATTCACAAGCTAATTTGTGTACACAAGGTGCTGTGATTTCTTATGCCATCAACCTAATTTAACAGGGGACTTTTGATGACAAAACATAAATATGAATGAAGAGGCTAAATAAAATAAAAAAAAAGAAACAACAACAAAAACAACTACAAAGTAGTATAAAAAGGAAGTTGAGGGGCAGTGGAAAGGGAAATACTATATAAGAAAAGTATAACAAAATAATTTTTGTTGCATGTCTTAGGAGAAAGACTGACTATTCCTAATGTTACAAATACATTCATATGAAAAGATGTTGATGTATGTATGACAACCTTAAAGCAATAATTTAATGCATCATGTTCTGTATACAAAGTACATACAAAAATATACTTATTTAAGTATATTTATTTGCGGATGTCTGTGAATATGTATGTGTGTATATGTGTATGTAGGTGTGTATTTATGAATTTATGAATAAGTGTGTTGTTACCTTGGTTTTGAATATTAAACTTTGTTGTTGCTCATTCCCTCTCTTCTACTCTGTGGCTGTTTATTTGATGACAAATGATTTATAATTTTTTTTTCTTCTTCTTTTGCTTTTTGATGAATTTGACATATATACATAATTTTATTTTTGAGGAGCATGTAAATGTCAAAGATTTCTGTGATTAAGGGTGAGTAGGGCTTAATGTGGGTGAATATTATTTTACATACATACACAAGGCTTTGCATATGATTGAATATGTATGGTTTGTTAAGATAATTTTTCCTATAGCTTTTGGGGTCATAGTTAAAATGAGACATTTTTCTTAGATAATTTTTCCCTTTAAATTATGTCGAGGAGGGATAGAAAGTTATGGTGTAAGATTTATTTTCACTTAACAATTTGTTGTCATTTTGTGCGTGTGAAAGTTGTGTAATGAAAGAAGGAGACAGTAGACGGGCGTCAAATAGATGTTTGTGTTCAAGGTAATTTATTTAATAAATTAAGTTAATTTTTCTTAAGAAATCATAATCCATTTGTATTGTATATATGTTTTTGGTAGTTATTAGGTTTTTCCTTTTTTTATGGTTAGTAAAAAATCAGTTCGTTAGAGTTTAATCAATCTGTGTGTTGGTTGGAATTTAGTTGCCTAAGGGTAGACTTCCATTATTGATAATTTCATAAGAAGCCTAAATAAATGTGATTATTTTGTATTTATATTTTTGTTAATATTTGTTTGTTATGAAATTATTTGAAGATGGAAATTTATTTATAAATTTCCAGGAAATATATAATTAATATTGTCTATGGTTATAATTTTGTACGAAATCTTCCAGAATCTCTATATGTTTAAGATTTTGCAGATTTGTATGTTTTTGGTTGGATCATTAGTCGAATAAAATGTCTGAGGAAGTTGAAAAGAAAGTCCTAAGCTAAAGTATATATTTATATGTCGACCCCGTTGCGTATTAAAAGTACTTAAATATTTTAGCTTCAGCAATTCATTTACTATTTTAAGTGAAAGGTGAGTTGAAAAATATATTTCTGTTGGAATATGTAATATAGAGATATCATTATATCGTTAAAATATTTAAACAAAAACTCTGAATTTAAACTTTTTCCCAAAGTTTAAGACTTTTTTTTATATTTCAAAACCAACGCTTTAAGAATAGATACTAAAATGACATTTTATGATCCAGAATTAAAACCTACTGCACTGGGTTAACATTGTGAAATGTTTAACGAAATATCAAGTTAATCGTACTAGAATCGAAGAAGTCTCACAAGGCAGTTTAGTTTTTATAATTACTTACAAGCTTTCTTTATTCAGAGAATAGGCTTTTTGCATTCACTAAAGTTTGACACAAATAGATAAAGTTCACTTTAATCTCTAGACAAATTAGATTTGTGACTTGACAATATTCTTTAATTAATAACTTTTCCTTTTTGTATCAACCTTAAAGTATGCTACTATACTTTAGCTCTTCAAAAACAATAAAATAAATTAAAGACAGCAAAAGAATAATAGCAACAACAAAACATTTTATTATTAACAATATTTACATTTACATATTTTGTTCCAACACAAACCAAAATAACTTAAGAAAGATATTGTACATGACTTTAATATATAACCTCCCTCCCTGGAGTGGCATAACAAATGTACGTTTTTTTGTTTTTTGTGTTTAAAAAAAAGAACATACTAACGATTTGAAATTAAAAAGTAAAAAAGCTAAGTACAAAAAACAACAAAATCCTCAACCTTAACTTAACACTTCAGAAAATAGCCAACCAAGCATTTGTTGCCTTAAACATCACCCTCTTGCAGGGGGTGGCAAAAGGCAAGAGTAAGTAGTTGTGTGCTAGTAATAGTAAGTACGAGTATTTAAAGATGGTTAGATATACAACAAAGTCCTTGTACACATATATATATATATATATATATATATATATATATACACACCCATTATTTTAGACATTAATTGTATAAAATTTGTATGTGTTTGTAGTAATAAGAGTATGTTTTTGTATGTATGTCTGTCTGTGTGTATTTTATAGCATATCATTATTATGCACGTTGTGTAATTTGTGTAAATTTTTGAATTGTTAATTAAGTCTTGTGGCAAAAAGCACGACTATAGTCTTCTGGGACAACAAAAATGAAAAATGGAAGGGGACACCTTCGTACACTATACAGATATTTGAGGGCTGTTATTAGGGCTTGACGTTAATGTTAGTCAGTCATATACTTATGTTATTAAATTTATTTAATTTCTTGTTTTATATTTTCTAAAATTTTATTTTGCTTGTCTTTAATGAATATTACTTCAGCTGCTGCTGCTTATTTAGATGAAGAAAAAAAAAAAAACTAAAGCCTAATTTTAGGAATTTTATAGCCCCTACCAGGGTAGAAATAAACTAAACACTTATCATTTTTATTTAGTCTAGACAATTAAACATTGCGTTGGCTTTTGGTTGTAATTAAAAAGAGAAGCTCTTAACAATTTTAACCTTAGCATATTTTTAGGCAGAAAATAAAATTTTGTAAGCTTTAAAACTGATTACTTTGGGTTTAAATAAAAAAAGAATAATTATTTTTCTTTTATATAAAATGTTTAAAAACTAACCAACCAACTAAATTAACATATTTTTCGGAAGATTTCAAATTTTAATTAAGGTTTTTATATAATAATTAGAAATGTTTTTCTAAACATTAAGTAAACATGTGTTTTCTTTTTCGGTACATGTTATTTTTCTTCTATGGAAAATGCGTGTTGATTATGTAAATCCGTTTTAAGTAATTAAGTCATGCAATATCAACATAATTTTCGTTTTTTTTTTCCTATTAATTTACCCCTCAAATAAGTCGAAAACAACCTTTTTCTTTCTTGTCTAATGTCTTCTTAGTTTTTTGTGCTTAATAGAAAAAGGTTTTGTGTTTTTCGAAATTTATTTATTTACTTGCTACTTGTTGCTGCTGCTTACGTTTATATGTATGTGTATGTGTTTAATAATTGTTAAACAAATTCTTTCTTAATGTTACTATAAGATATAAAGATATTGATTTTTAGTATTAAGAAAAGTTTTGTTAAAAGAAAAAAAGTTTTTATGTTCTTTAACTTGTTAATAAAATATATTTGTGTTTTATATTTATTTTAAGGATTAGCTTGATTAAAAAGGTAAAGCAGAGGCGAAATTAAATAAGAAGGCCTCTTTCTCTCAAAATTTAAGAGAGAGAGAGAGAGGCAGGCTAACAGAACTTTTCTTTTGATATTTTTTAAATTCTAAGAAAATTTTAAAAATGCAAAATAGAACTGAAAATATACAAGAGGATTTATGTAAAAATAAAATTAAGACTGGCGAGTTTTATAACTTTTATAAGGATGAGAAAAAATATGCCTAAAAGTGAGCAATAGAATTTGTAGTTGTATTTGTATAAAGTTGAATAAAATACAGTTAAAATGACAATAGAATAAACAAAAATACTCACATAAAATTAAATTTTTAAAGGTAGTCAAATATAAATAAAGTTTTATATACAATAATATTATTATAAAAAATTTTTAAATTATGGAAAATAATCTGCACCAGAAAATAGCAAATTTTATTTTAAAAATCTTCCAATATTATGTTAATCTTTTGTGCTTCACCTAATGTTTAAAATTTATACAAAAGGTATGCTACATATCTATCTTCATCCTTTAACATATCCTTTAAATTTTGTTAAAATTAAAGGTCTGTTTTGAATATGTGTGTGTAGATGTTTTAAACATTATTCAATTCTAAATCCATACAAAATTGATTAATATAGATGTAAATATTAAAGGGTTTTTAAGCCGGCAATAAGTTTTAGTTTGATTAAAGTACATAATGTCCTTTTGAACTTTTTTGTACTAATTTAATTTTAATTATATGCATATATTTAAAACATTTAAAAACACTTCAAAAATAGGCTTACGTTTGGCCTAGTCTTTTTGTGATTTTAGTCAATTAACTTGCTGATCATATAAAAATATTAGCCTTAAGATATACTTTAGTTGTACGATTATGGGAAGACCTTAAAATATCCAGTATTCTCTTTCAGTTTGCAATAGAAGAATAAGAATCTTTTTTTTTACAATATTATTCATTTATCTTTTATTACTCTATTATTTCTTCCATGATAATTATAAAAGACTTATTAATTTGTTTGTTAACATATTTGGCACTAAATACCTTACTATAAGTTTGATTGAAATTTTCATTTTACTATTTTTTAACTAATAATTTTAAGGATTAGTAATATAAAACTAAAAGCATATTAATATATAGTTTTTTGAATTAATGAATGTTTTGTTACTGTATTATTGTATTCCAGTTTAAAACTGCCTCTTAAATATGGTTCATATTAAATCTTTAATTAATATAAATTAATACCCCTAAATGTATGTTATATTTTTTTATTTTTTTTTGTTAAAGTTCAAAAACTTTTATTAAAAAGAAAAACAAATATGCATTTAAATATAAAATATTGATATATTTTTTTGTCAGCCGCTTATTTATTTTATATTTATATACACAGATATTCCATTATGTATTTAATTGGAAATATTTAAATTTATTGCAGATTTAAATTATTAAAAAATAAACAAATAAACCAACACTAGAGAGTGACTAAAAGCAGCCATTGCATAATTTTATTTAAAGAATTTGTTTTTCATATCTACTATATTTTGTTTTACAACAAATTAAAAATGTATGTAAATTATGCAAATTTCTTTATTTCTTTTTTATATAAATGCATATTTACTGAAAAAAATGTATGTATGTTTGTATGTGTGTATATTTTTATTTATTTATTTATGTTTTATTGTTAAAAAATAAATTGTTTATTCTGTTACATTACGTTTGTTTGTCATACATTATGTATTTGTATATTAATAATGAATTTTAAATGAATATTATGACAGAATTTATGATATTTTTGTTTTCTTTGTAGCCATTCTAGCTTCGGTTACTGGGTAGCGAAAACAGTAGCATCAGTAGTACCAGTTGTTACAAATTGTCATAATTTTGAACAAATTATTATGTTAGCAGTAAGCCAGGCAATAATTCATATAATTTCATTATAAAATAATCAGACAATCGGACAGGAATAAACTGTTGTTAAGACAGTCAGTCAATTATATTCAGAAAACATGGTAGTTTCTGTGATAGCTATTGTCGACTTATAAATAGTCAATAAAAATTATAATAAATTAAATTTACATACATTTCAAATTTTAGAATATTTTTTATTATCCTTAATGTATGCTACAAATCTCTTAAGCTCTAAGATAGGCTATATTTTTTTAGCTATTAATAATTTACTTATAAAATCCTCATATGAATAAATAAAAATGTTATTGCTATTGTTTTATTAAAATACAAATTAAAAATTATTGTTTTATGTTTTAAAGAAGTATACATTAGAAATATATGACCTATTTTTTGGTCAAAAATTATTCATAACATTATATGAAAAAAGGAATTGTGTATAAATTAAAACTATATATAAACTATTAAAATGGAAGCGATAGAAGTAAATTCAAAAATAATTGTCTTTTATTTATTATATCAAAACAGAAAAATTTTCTTTTAACAACTTTTGTAAAAGTTGATATAAAATTAATGATAAGTATTTGTATGTATATTAAAAATTATATAGATACTTGTTTATGTATTTTTTCACTATATTATTATTATTCATCATATGTCAATGTTTTGTGTCATAATTTTATTTTCATTATATATGTATATTTTTCCCTAACATTTTGTTGCTCTTTGTAAAATATAATTTTATTTATTTATTTTTTTTTTTTTAACTTACATCTTTGTTCATTTAAAGTGTGAATGTTGTCATGACAGTTTGGCGTTAAATTAAGTTTTTATTCAGTTTTTTTTTTTTTTTTTAATATTTTTTTCCAACTTTGTCATCAGTCAAAACTACAGCAGCAACTATAGAGTAAAATAAATATTATCAAAAAAACAACAACGACAATGAAAGTAAAAATGAATTTTAATTTAAAGTTTTTTTATTCTCTTCATATACTTACATTTTTTTATATTTTTTACTTTAGTGTACTTAGTTAGTCACTCACTGTTTGTCTTCAAGTGTGTCTGAGTGGATAACATACAGGCAAAGACTCATATACTGACATATAAACTTTCATATATAAAATTTTACCCTAAAGGAAAAATAAATGCTATTAAAAAAAGGGCCTTTAACTCTTAAAACAAAAAAAAAAAACAAAAAATGGGTTAGTAAAAATCAGGCATTTTTAGCATTTCAAAAGTAAATTATAGGTCTCAGGAAAAATAATATTTTTTACAAATACTTTTTCTAGCCAAATCAATATCAGATTTATTTTATATAACTTTAACAGGACCTATAGGTGAATTTTCTTATAAAGACTAAATAATTTTACATTATTGCAAAAAATTGTAGCAGAATTTAATACATATTTATTTGTGCCGCTATACACTTCATCACCATTCGTGGTATTTTATCCATCCTAAACAGATCTATTAGACTGCTTTATGTTTTTTGGATAATAGAGGCCTTTCGGTTTTTCCCTTGGGCTACTTTTATTATATATTTTTTCACAAATTTTCTTGTTCAACAAATCTTTTACACATCAAATAATATTAAAAGAAAACTACAACCCAGCTGGAAATTGTTAGTTAAATCAAATTACCATAGGGATTCATTAATTACAAGAAAATTATGCTCTGAGAAGTGTTTAGATCTTTGATATGAAAAAAAAATTATATACAAAAATACAGCCAAAAAAATAAAAATATGATTTTAAAATTAAGAAATATATTCGTGAAAATATGACAATTTGAATTGAAATATCTTAATTAGAAATTAGTCTTTCGAATTTCAAAATATTTCTGTTTATTTCTTTTGAATACTCTAACATTAATAGATAATCATTTCGGTGCAAAATATGGGAAAATCATTTAAAATACTAAAATATAAAAATTTTAAAATATGTTTTAAAATATTAAAATATGAAATTATATTTTTGTTATGACGTTTGTTGCACATAATAAAATATGCATTATACAATCGCTAAAATTATTACCATGACACATAAAAGAGAGATAAAAATATTTGTTTCCTTAAAAAACTGCTAAAATATAATTGGCTATAACCATTCTAAGTCAGGGTTTTTTTTCTCTCTTTTTGTCTCCTAAACTCTTTACTCAATTTTGAATTTTTTAAAATAATCTGACAGTGTTTTAGTATTTTATTAAATATTTCCCATTGGGAAGTAACAACAATATTAAAAGAATACAAGACGATAATGAAACATAAATAAGAAAATGAAAAGAATATTATAAAACACATATACAATAAAGTGTCAACAGTAATTTATATACAAAAAATAAAAAAATAATAAAAACCCCTTTTGTAAAACACATACATAAACTCCAACAAACACAAATACTCACACATGAAGAACAAGAACACATCGATTTGACATAAAGTAAAGGATGTATGTATATAAAAAAGTTTTGCTAATATTTTGATGTATGACATGTCAAAATATCAACATCAACCATTATATGTGTACAATATGATGATAACGTTTGAAAACTCATTCATAAACACTAAAGTAAGTGCCAACATTTAAGAGGATCTTGCCAACAAAAATGCTATCCATGCTCCACCTTCTTCGTCCTAAAAAAAAAAAAACAATAACAGTGATGGTAGTGTAAATAAGTGAATAAAGAAAAGTACTAAAAGAACATTCACAGCAACAACAAAAACAAAAAAAGTAAATAGAAATATATTAATGTAAAAATAAAAGAAAAGTCCTTTTTCATTTATATTTCCTTAAGACACAGAAAGCTACACAACAACAACAACAATAGTAATAAAAGACAGGGTAGTAACAGTGGAAATTTTCTTTAAAGAAAATCAACACACAAATAAGCTTTTTTTATTACTTTCCGTTTCTTTAATAAAAAAGACCTAAACTTATATTTTTACAAAAACACTTATGTTCGTTTGTTTGTAACTGTATCTGTATATGTATGTGTTGATTGTTTTGTGAACAAATGTTCGAAGAAAAATTACTTTAAAAAAAAAAGAGCAGCTAAACGCCATCAACAACAAACGATGACAATGTTTACACCATCAACAACAGTAGCAGCAGCAGCAGCAGAAGCAAAAAACATACTTAATACACATAAAAACAAACATGTTTGCTTATACATAGGTACATGTATTAGTGTTTAGTTTACTCACACTCATACAAACATTTTAACTCAAGTGCTGATACATATAAGGCAATTTGTTTTTTAACACTGTTTGTCAAGTTCTTTTTTTCTTACACCTTTTTTTTTTTTTCATTACCAACTCGAATGTCAAAGAGGTGCTGAGTATACTTACTTTACCATGGCTTTCACTTAGGCAGCCCAAGAGCTGTAAAAATTCTATTGTACAGAGGGACAGAGTTATTGTGTAAAGTGTTAGTGTAGAGGCATATTAGTATTTACTTGATTGCCGTTTAATATCCTGGCAATTTTATACACAGTGACATTTAATGCTGTCAACACATAATATTTCTTACATCATGTTTTTAGCAGCAACAACTATCTACAAATAGATTTCTTTAACAGATGCTATAGAGAGTGATAAATGATATAAAACATGATTTATTTTTCTATGCGTGTAACTTAATATTTTATTATTATTTTTCTCTTTTTTTGTTTTTGCCATTGTTTAACATAATGAATTTTTAATAAAAAAAAAATAAAATCTTAATATAAATAATATTCTATTAAGATAAGTTATGGCACTTATTCATGAGACTGTTATATGTTGGTTTAAATATTTGAATAGACTTTGCCATTAAGATCCTTACTAAGTAACTTTTCTTTAACAAATTTGAATGGTATTAAAAACAAATAAAATTTATTGTGTGATTATTTTTAAATATTTCTACCTAAATAATTTCAATAATTTGTGAATAGAATCAAAATATGAGCATGGATTTAACTGAAATATGTCTTGTTTCCTTTACAACATATGATTAAAGAATATCAGTGTTATTAATAATACAATTTTTAAGTTTATCAAAGCCTGGTAATGTCAGGCTTATACGCTCGTATCTTCGCTCCCTAATAAATATTTTAAATACTGCCTGCGATAGGATTTGTAGGATGAAATGTTTTATAAATAAGTCGAATTTTAATTTTCTACCACATTAGAAAGTTTTAGACAGTTCTGAATAGAAAAAAATTCCTTAAAAATGACTCACCGATAGAAATTTAAAAATTAGGCTCCTTTAGAATTCTTAGAACGGAAGGCTATTTAACCCTTTCCGGCGCACTATGTGACATCGACAAAAATTAAAAAATCATTTTATTGTTATTTTTTCTTATTTGGATTTATAAAAGTTAAAAATTTAATTACAAAATTAATTACATTCACACAAAACTATTTATGTCCTTGAAATATATAACGTTTACCTTTATTATATTAAAAGTATTGTTTAATTTATTTATATTTTAAAAATAAATATAGAATTTTACGTTTAAGCCAGTAAATTTTTAGTTGTTTATATTATTCCTAACAGCCTTAAGGTAGGCTTCATATTTAACTAATCTTTAATAAACCCAATAAAGTTAATTATATTTACAACTTTCTAAAGCCTTTTATTTAAGTAAAAAGAAAAAAAATGTATTAGAGAAAAGTTAAAAGTATTCTTGACAAGCTGAAATCTAAAAGAAAAAATCATAAATAATGTAAAGGAATTCTAACATGACTTTGTAAATGCATCACTGATTCATCAATGTTAAACGAATTGAATACATTTTTTTCTTTGTAACTTAAATAAAGTAAAAAATATGTTCTATATAAAGGAAATACTTTTTTCTCAGCTAAACGGAAAAAATTTTAAAATGCAAAAGTTAAAAGCAATTGGCGAAGGTATGCAAGTTATAGCAAAAAGAAAAAAATGTATTTAATGGAAAGAAACCCTCTCTCTCTCTGCTATTTTTATAAATAACAGAAAACGTAGTAAAAAATGGTTCATCAAGAAGAAAATGTTGTTGATGATGAGTATCAAATACAAACAGACATATGTACATCGTTCATGCATTACAAATGCTTGTTTATAAAAAATATTGAAATGCTTCATGTGTATAGTTTTTTTTTAAATCTACAGCATAACTTTAGGAGCAAAAACAAGCATATGTTATCATTACTATTACACATAAGTATTTATATGCAAACTTATTTCCCAACCTGCTGCAATTTTTTAAAAGGTGTTGTTGGTGCTTTTAACAAAATTTTATCTATAAAAAATTTGTTGAAAAAAGTAGATAAGCACATGGAGAAAAAAGTAAATAAACTTCAAATTGTAAATGTCAAATGCAAGTTTTAGAAATTTACTTTTTTTATAAACAACAATTCTCTGCAGATAATGATGTTTTTTGTTGAAAATAAATTTCACTCATATGAAAATCTAGTTGATTGAATATATACAAAGAAAATATGTTGTAAAAAATTTGTAGTTATAACTTTAAAAAGCAGAAAAAGGAATATTTTATCAATGACATTTTATTTAAAAAAAATCTACAATTTTTATCATAACATCACGTTCATAATATGCTTTTTCATTTTTTTCATTTTCATTTTTGTATACAGCAATATCTTAATAATTAAAAATTCCAGCACATTTTAATGGTTTTCTCAACTAAATATTCATATTTTTTATTTATTTTATTTATTGTCTCTCGAGTGTTGTGTTTTGTTGTGATATTCCTTATTCTCTTGTTGAAGTCAAGTATAAAACACTTTTGCAAGCTAAGAAAAACAAAAAGAATCTAGAAATAAATTCAATACTTTTGCCAAGCAAATACAAAACAAAATATATACATACATACATACCTACATACATATATACTTAAATATGCAAAACACCTATCTACTTCATAATCAATACATAAATTGTATAAGTACTTTAAAAGTATTTATAGAAATTTTCAAATAAATATGAATAAAGTAAAAAAACTGACAAAATAAATAAGAAATAAGTATTATAAAAATAATTTCTCAAAAATAAATGTATACTTTTAAATCTTAGTAATAAGATATGGAATTAAAAAGTAACATTTTATTGCTTCAAATATAATTTCTTTTTAATACTTTTTATAAAGTTTAAAAAAGGATTTATTTATATTAAACAGTTTTCTTATATTTTTAAAATATTAGAATTTTGGAATAAATAAATAATATTTGAAATTAAAATCCTGGAAATTTATTTTACCCCCACTATGCCTACTAATGAAAATGAGTATATTCTAATAAAGAAGTCAACCAAAAATATGAAAAATCATATATTTTTCACGATTTTTACATAAAACCTTTGTTTATTTTTGTCATAACAGCATATTTTTATAAGATAATATCATTTTAATCGTCTTTAGAACGCACACTCCACTGTTTAATATTGGCTAATATTTAAATAAACTTAGTATGCAAAGTAGCAGATTTAAATAAAATTAGACAAAAATAAAACAATTCTTAATTAATAGAGTATATATCAGTTTCGGTACAACCCCATTTAACTTTCTAACTTGTATATATTTTGTCTGCAAAAAAAAGAAAAAAAAATGAAATATTTTGTAGCTACCAGCAGCAAGTACTACTTCATGAAGTGTTTTATTACTAGAAGTTCTTTTGATTATTTATGGAGTCATTTCTTGAAAATACACGCAGATGAAGATATCTTTTCATGTTGTTATTTATAAGAAAAAAAAAAGAACGCACTTCGATTTTGCTATTATAAATAAAACTTCAAGTTGAAATAAAATAAAAGAAAGAAACCCTAGGAAAATAACTTAAATTAAAAAAACAAAAATAAAACATAAACCAGCAACATATACATATGTGCACTATAAAACTACAAATATTTTTTACCATACACTCTAGTATACCATTAAAAAAATATAAAATTTATATTGAGATATTTGTTGGGTTATAGATGTTTTCCAATAGTTTTTTTATAACTACAAATGTATGAGTATTTTTGAGACTATGAAACCAAGGTACATATCTATATGTTTTTCTGTAGTTTATTTTCTTTGATAGAGTTTATGAGCCTCAGGGGTAGTTGAAATCATGTTTAGAATTATTAAGTGGGTGGCACATACTTACACGCATTTATTTAACACTCTTACACTTACATAAAACAAATAGACAAACCAAACAACCAACCAACCAACATACAGACAGACAGATAGATAGATTTTAAATGTATAAGAAAGTATAAGTATATACGTAAATCTACAAAGATCGTTTATTATGTATGTGTTATTATTATTATTATTATTGTTGTTGGATTATTGTCTTCTCCTACCTGGTCTTAACTACATGTTTTATTTTTATTCCTATTTTTTTTTTTTATAAACCCATAGATGTCAGTTTTGTTTTTTGCCTCTTTCAAAAGGAAACCTTACATAAAAGGAAAAACGTACGAAAAGTTTAATGAACCAAACGTGCCAAAATTACACAATTATAATATTGAAAATGTATGCATATTGACGTCGTATAATATTTATATTTAGATTTTTTAAATAATTTTTTTTATAAGTAATAAATGTAAGCTTTAAAAAAAATTTAAAATATCATTTTAAAATAAATTATAAAAAATAAAAAGTTGTGAAATTTATTAAAAATAAAATACAAAAGAATTATATACTTACATAGGTATTATAAATAATTTGACAAGTAGTTTAGAACCAGTAGTTTAGAACCATATTTTTTTTAGAAAATTTTTTTCATCTTTTAACCAGTTTGGTCTAAATACTTTTAACTATAAAACAGAAAATGATTTGCGCTTTATTATTGTTGCTAATAAATTAAAAAAATATATATTATATTTGGAACTAAAATAATCATTTTGCATAAGCTTAAATCTAAAAAAAAGCTTAAATAAAAAAACAAAGTTCTTTTAAATACTTACATAAAAATGCTGTTTCAAATCTAAACTAAAAGTTCTTAAACTTCAACATCTCGTTGACTGAAATGATTCTAAGAGAATTGGATATATATATACAAAAAAATTTGTTAAATTTAAAAATTTTTATGAAAAAAGTTTTTTTCAGTACATTAAACATCATATTAATTTTTTGATTTATATTAAGAACTTTCGAAAGTTCTTCACCTGACCATCATAATTTGATTTTTTTTTATGTTCTCAATTTGTTATCTGTATTTTATGTATATGTACTATTTACACTAGATTCATGTAAATAACTTCTTTTTGTCATAAATTTTATGTAAATTAACAAAATTACACAAAATTTTTATTACATTTTATTAAGAATATTTGTCTATAATATTTTTTTCTATTCTGCTCTTCTTTACAGGTAATTGTCTATCTATTGTTAAGGGAAAAGTTTTGATGTTTGAGCTTAAGTCATAAAAAAATCACACACAAAATGACACTAATTTTCATAATGTAAGGTAAGAAGGAAAAATAAAAGGAA
This sequence comes from Phormia regina, assembly GCA_001735545.1. Taxonomy (NCBI): domain Eukaryota; kingdom Metazoa; phylum Arthropoda; class Insecta; order Diptera; family Calliphoridae; genus Phormia; species Phormia regina. The sequence goes on from MINK01172254.1 coordinate 23,975, forward strand.
TTCAGTCAACATTTAAAAGTTTAAAATGTATAAAAAGGAAAGGGAACATTTAATTTTTTCAAGGAACCAAAACAATTCACTTCTTTATGTTATATATATTTTTATAAATTTCGTTCTCTGTATAAAAGTTTTGTACCCAAAAAAAATGTGTCATAATAATAACAATAAAATATAAAAAAAGGTAAAATGCCCTAAAAGCATCATAAACTCGCATCATTAAAGTGTCACAATACAATAAAATAAACACACAAAAAAGCGAAATAAACAGCCAGAAAAAATTGCCAAAAAAAAACAAATGTCGAGACACATATTAAGTGAATGAAAGAAAGAAAAAACTATTATTATAAAAAAAAAAAAAATTTATTAAAAATATTGTTACATATTTCTGCCATATTTTGGCAGCATTAATTTTTTCCATAAATAGCAAAAAATAAAAGAATCCAGATTCTATTTTTTCGCTTAACAAATTGTCTAGTTATGAGTATAAAAAATAATAGAAAAAAAAAGACTGACAAAATTTTCTATAAAACGTGTAAAGAGTGTATGAGAGCATACATTCTTTATATCGTATGTATGTAAGTGTGTAAGAGTAAATAACGTTTAGTTTATTTTTTATACTTCCTGTAAAATTTTATGTATATGTATTTGTATTAGTTAAAATTTACTTATACTCCCATAAATGTTGTTTACGGTGTATATGTATTTTTTTTTTCAACATTTTTATTTCGTTAGTGTCAAAGTGTGAAAATCCTTTTTTTTATATTTTTCTGTTTGTTACACATTGTTGTTGTTTTTTTTTAGATGGTTTTATAAAGTCGCTTTATGCAACGTTAGCTTTTATGATTATGACACCTTTGCACCTTTAAACAATAACAACAATAAGCTGAAAATCTCTTTTTTGCTGAGTATGTGTGTTTGTGTGTGTATTGTTTCACTCTTTATTTCATGCAGAATTTCACAAACATGCTAAATAATTTATTTCATTTTTTAAACATTTTTTTGTGTAACACATTTTTATTTTGCCAGAAAATGTTACAGCGTCAAAATTATTTGTCGTTGTCGTTGTTGTTGTCTTTTTTCATTCGTTTTGGCTAATAAAGTGAAAATTATTCATATGAAAAGTTTTTAATTCCGTTATAATTTTTCAACAGATTTGTCAATTTGGATTATGAAAATTGTTGTGAAAAAAGAAAAAGAGTAGAAATTAGTTTTCATTAGGGTGGCATAAAAATCATATAGAAATAGATATAATAAATGCGTTGGTGTATTTTGGGGTATTTTTAGGAAAACTAATATTTAAGTACAACTTACAAGTAATATTTAGTTTTAATTGGTTTTGCATTATCTTTTAAATACATGAAATATTATTTATACAATTGTATAGCTGTTTGAGTACACCTGCAACATATGCTATAGATTTTTTGCTTTAAATTTTGCGTATATAACTTAACGTATGTTAAAATTTTTATTTTTACAAAATTACCTTAAGATATTCAAATTTGCTATGCATTTTAAACTTTTGAGATTCCTTAATCGAAACATTTATCAAAGCTTCATAAATAAGTTATTTAAAGTGATTTATAGAAAAAAGTATAAACCTTTTTTAAACTAAATACCTTTTAAATATATGTTTAAAACTTTATACGTCAAACTCCCTAAATGAAGCAATAGTATTTCTTCTTGAATTTTTAATTATTTTCTTTAAACAAGAAAATAACTTTACATGATACTTCTACTGGTAAAATACTACAGCAATAAAAATGTCCAGTCAATTGTTATTTTAAGCAACAAGAAAAGAAAATAATCAACAAGAAATACAATTCACAATTTTACATAAACAAAACAAATTTTGTAGCCTACTAAAAGGCTAAAAAACCAAAGAACAAAAATAGTAGTCACATATGACAAGAGTTGAAAAAAAAAATTAGGGATTTTTTATCTTTGTACAAACAATATCCTTCTTGATGCATGAAGCTCTATTTTGAAACGTAAATGTATGTGTAAAGTATTAAATTATTTATTTATTTTTTAACTCTCCTTTATAACATCGTACTCGTTTGTTAAGTGTTCGTGTGTACAACATTTTATTGTATTATGGAGACTTTAGTCTATCGATTTATTTGTAGGAATGTAAGTCATGTCCTCTCTTAGTAGATGCCAATGATGACACTCTACTTGATATGCTGTTGATGAGATGAGTGTATGATGATGTTGCTGCTGACGTTGAGGATGTTATTGCATGTAGTTGGAAAAAAGTTTTTTTTTTCCTTCTTTTTATTTATAAAAGCATATACTTGACTGCCAACAATAACAGTAGAACAAAAAAATATAACAGAATATATGTACATATATATTGTCCATACAAAATATTGATGTTTCATTGTTTGTGGATTTTTTTTTTTTGTAATTCACTCTTTTTGCCTTTTATTTGTTCCTGTATTTTATGGAAAACAGGCGTCATATTTTTTTAACTGTTGCTGTTTTTTATTGTTCGATCATCATTGTCACAGTTAATCGACAACAGACATTTTAACAAAATGAAATAAAATTGAAAAGTTTTCTATAAAATTTACAAAATGGAAAAAAGTAAGCGGATATTTTTAAATGAAATTTTTACATTGTTTAATAACACATTCATATTTAATAGTGCGCTTGTAAAATGGAGGAAATATGTAACAGTAAATGTCGGCTTAAATGGACTGAAAAAGAAAATTATCTTTTGGTTTTATGTACATTCAGTGATGTATCCAGTGTTGTCAGTTAAGTATTTTTAAGGTTAAATCTAGTCGTTCTTATTTTGCTTTTGGCCTCCAAATTTTCAATTTCTTGATGTTTTTTTGTTTCTAAGTATAGCCTTTAAAAGTCTAAAAATTTACTAATTTTATTTTTACAGAATCATAAATTTAAACTTTTTTTAACAAAAAATACTACAATTCTATTAAATATAAATTTAAATTTACATTGTCCTAATTATTTAATTAAAATTACTTACTACACAACATTTGGGAAGTCAAATAGAAATCTATGCATTTTTGAATCGCTTTTCAAAAATTCCTTTTTTCTGTTGGTTATAAAAACTTGGGACTGTATTTTTTTTATTTTTTATGACGACAAAATGTATATGCCACTTTGAAGAGGCAACCCAATATTACACCATGTTTTACAATGAATTTGTTTTTCCCACTTTGGTATTATTATTTTATTTTTAATACCATAGAGTACTTGTATTGATTAATTCTATATACGTAGATGAATATATGTTATAGTTGTTGTATACCGTGTATTCCAATACACGTTTACTACATGTACTTTATGCGATTTGTTATAGTTTGATTCTGCATCACTGTGAGTGAGTGTGTGTGTGTGTGCGTGTGGGAAGACGAGGGAGAATGAATATTGACAGCTAAGAGGATGTGCAATAGTTGTCATTGTACCTTCATGCCTGAATGTATGCTATATATGTATATAGTTTATGGTTATATGTACTGTAGTGTGGTATGTTTCACATAAACTTTATTCAATTTATTATTAAATACTTGTATGGGTTTAAAAGTGTATGTCACTTTATTTATGTGTATTTATGTATGTACGTAAGTGTGTTAAATGTTTCTATTGGTTTTTGTTGCTAAAGTGTTTCTAGGTAAACTAAAGTGTAGTTAATTAATGAATTTTTATTTTATTTCATTTTTCTCTTCGTTTGGTTTTGTTATAAAGTATAAAACAAAATTTAATGAAATTTATTATAAAATTTTTATAAAAAAAGACTAGTAAAAATATAAAAATAAAGCATACTTTTATGGATAAATTTTAAGTAGTACTAATTAGTTTTAGAAAAAAATTATGCTCGTATTTAACATAAATAAAGTGTTAAAATATAAATTATTTCTGGAGTGGTTTTGTGTGAAATAGAAATATGTAAAGCATACTTTTAGGTGTTGATTTAAGTTTAATAAATTATGTAGCTTAATTGCAAAAAAAAAAAAAAAATTACAACAATTGATATGAGAATAAAGCAAAATAGTTTCTGTTTACATTTTATATACAATATAAATAAATTTTTAATGTTTTAAATTAAAATATTAACTCTCTTGCATAATGCATAATAAAATTTTAAAATTTATAAACACTTTATTAGTTAAATTTGTATGGAAATTTCGTCTATAAAACTTTTATAAATTTATGATATTATGAATACACTTTTAGGTGAATTAAATTTGCTATTATGTAGAATATATTTTACAATCCTATACATTTTTCTTTTGCATTATAATTAAATATTCTCTTTAATTTAGCTACAGGTAAAAAACCTTGTGTTTAATTTATAAATTTAAAATTCTAAAAGAAATAACATCTGGCCAGCCAACAGGTGGATTTTTTTCTTCGTTTTCTTAACAAAATGAGCAGCAACATATACGACTTTATGGAATATAAACCCTATAACAACATAGTGACTGCAAACAACTAAAGTCTAAACCATACAAAAAAAAATACATAATAAAGATTTGTCTTTTTTTGTTGTATATTCATATTTATTATGCAAATAATGTTTGCATAAAACTGCATATCTTACACTTTCTGCAAATGTCTAAAAGGCTGAGTGAAACTCATTTTGTTTTTTAGCCTTTTTTGTATCTCATTTTTTTTATTATCTAAACATAATGTCTGTTTTAAACTTAAATACAGCAGAGACTTAAATACTTTTGTGGCATTTACAAAACACACACACGTAGAAAAATGTGAAAAATCCTTTACAATTCTCTTTCATTTATGTTATAAACTAAACATGGCAAATGAAAGATGAAATGCAAACATGTTAGATAATAAAAAACGTACTATTTAAATATTCACATGAAGAATAGAAAAATAGAATATTACAGAATTCTCCGTGTTTTTAATCCACCAGCATCAAAAGAAATTGAAATTTTTTTCCTGAAAAAAAGAAGAGAAAATAATAAAAAAAAAAAAATTGAAATAGACTTACTGTAAGTAATTAACTAAAAGTGTAATTTAATTTGCTTTAATGATTTAATTTTAAGGAAAAAAATTTAAAGATGCTAAGTCAAATTTCTTTGTTTGGGAATTTAAAATTTAAATATATATTTTTTTAAGATTTTAATATTAGAAAATTTTTAAATTCAATCAAACATATATTTTATTTATTTATTCACTTAAAAATTTCTTCTGAAAAAAAGATTTCTAAAAAAAGAAAAAGTCTGACATTCTTTTAGACTAATATTTTTTCCTTATTTTACTATTGTTATTATTATTTTTTTTTAATATTTTTAATTATAGTAATTATAAATTATAGTTAAATAAAATTCCTGTTTCATAATACTACGTTAATCCAAAAGATAAAGCATACAATGAAGAGGCCTTCTAAAAGGGCCTCTAAAATTACGATAAAAAGCTTTCTCAAAGTTAGTGTAAATTTAGTGTAAATAAGTGTTGGTAATAGTTTAACAAAAACTTATTACACATTAAGATAGATATACATTTTTATTTGATTTTTTTTTTTTTGCTTTTTCTACTTTAAGAAAGATTTGCACTTTATATTTCTTCACTCCATAGCTTATCCCCAATATTATGATCAAGACAAACAAAATCATCAAAAATCATATTGAATTAAACTTTTATTTATATGTATATTAAAGTGTCCTGAGTTCCCGACCAGCGTTTTTGAAATCATGGAGCCATACATTTTGGTAAAAAAAATGTGGATTCTTTAATTTAATAATTTTACGCTGGTTATCCACAAAATATTTTGGCAATGTTTCTAATGGGATTTTCGTTAGCTAGAAGAATTTTTAAGGTATTAAAAAAAAAAAAAAAATATGGAAAATTAAATATTGTCAACAGTTCTTACTGTTTGACATTTCAGTATTTTTTATTATTGACCTAGTGTAACAAATTTTTTTTATACCCATTTCAAGACTAAACTCAATATTATTTTTTGGACGAAACATTCTAAACCCATGACATTCAATCGCTGGTAAGGAACTGAAAAACAATTCATATTCAGCTAATTTTATTGCATCGTTTGAGGGGTTTTCCTACAAATTTTTTGTCTACGGGACACTCTAATATATATAATAAATCCATTTCAAACAATTTCTAGAATTTAGCCATTGATTAGTTAAATTTTAAATATTTAATATTTTTTAGCAAACGAAACAACATAACTAATTTTAAGCATAAATATTAAATAATGTTGTAAAATAAAAATTATATAAACATTTATGTTTGGTTGCCCTGATTATGACATATGAAAAGAGTTGAGTATAAAAATGGAATTGTTTGAAAAATAAAACTGAAGCAAAAAAACATTTCACTTTGTCTACAAAAAAAGAAATAATACCTAAATAAATAAATAAATTTATTCAGATATTTACTATGAAAAGAAATATCGATTTTAGAGCTGGTACTAAAAACCTAATCAAAAGGTACTGGTTTTTGGATACAAAAAAAATTAAATTATTTATATAGTTTATATAGTTCTAACATTGGATTTATTTTAAAATTGCAAAACTTGTTATAATAAATTAAGGATATTCCTCATTATAATATTTTCTCTCACAAAAAAATGGTCTAAAAAATTTCTATAAAAAACATAGTTGTGATCCTTGGATAAATTAACCTAAAATTACAAATACTCATATATTTATTTATATTCGTCCATATATATGTATGCACATTATGTTTATTTCAAATAAAATATAAAGAGAAATAAATATTACAAATAAAATACACCTACCATAACAAATGTTTAATTGCCTTATGCTGAGACCATAGAATAATACATAGAAACGAAATTCTCGATTGTCATTTAAATCAAATTGTTGTTTTGTAAACAAAAATGTGTTTCTATTTTCTTTCGGCAACAACAAAATGTATTTGATTACATGTATTACGTTGTTACATAAGTTATGTTTTTGACAATTAGTTTCGTCTCTTGTTACTCTTTGGCTGAGATTGTGTGGAGAAGTAGAGAGAAAGGTATTTTTTATATTCTGTTATTTACTTTATAGTAAAAAACAAATAGTTATAGTTGTAAATACTATTATACAATTTACTAAGTTTTGTGCACTTAAAGCACACTAACGTTATCACACAAATACCAATAGTCGATTATACTTAATGTTTGTTTCTGTCATTTTATATAGACATATGAAATCAGTTCCAATAAATAAGTTTTATATTTATCTACTCTTATGTTTAATAAAAGTTTAAAGATAACATAAAAATAAACATTTAATTTTTAAATAAAAATTACAATTAAAAATATATCCTGCTTTAGCGTATAAAATATACAAGTTTCTTTTAAAGGAACGTTTTAATAAAGTTGCTTCGAAAAAAGTTAAATGTTATTAAATTAATATTAGAGCCGTAATCAAAAAAGTAATGTATACTTGATAAAGGTTTACGAATGCAAAAAGTGAATACAGCAGTTAATGTTTATAGATATTTAATGAAAACTAAAACTAAGTTCAGACTAAACAAATATATAATAATATTCTTCTTTATTTTGTTTCTCTATTTTAATGGGAAAATATTTTACTTATCATTCATCATATCCCCAGCAAAAAACGTGGAAGTTCTTCAAAAAAAGAACATTTTCACAACTTCAAAAGTGGAACAA
>MINK01172255.1:0-31524 GCA_001735545.1 Phormia regina
TTTTTTTTAATTTTGGTTTTTTTAAAAAAAAAAAAAAAAAAAAAAAAAAAACAAATAAATAAATTAAAATCAATAAAATCTAAGAACACGTTCTTAAATCTAAAATTAGGATTATCACAATCACTTCACATTATTATAATAATTTACTTAAAACAACTACATTGACAACTAAATCTGGAACTCCTTGAGCAAATTCATTCTAGTCACTAGTTTTCGAAATACGCTTCAATATATAATACAACTTTTTTAATTGTACAAAAAAAAAAAAAAAAAAAAAAAAAAAAAAAAGAGAGTGTGGATTCGAGGCTAAGTACTTATGAATTTTGTGTATCTAAATTTACTTAGAGACCCCGTGGCACAGAATTAGTGTTTGTCTGTGCTATTAAACTTGAAATTACTCAATTTTATATTAATTTGTTGTAGTTCACATGAGTAAAATATGTTATGATATTTTGTTTTATAATTTTGACCCTTATGACCTTTTTCACTTTACGCCTAATTGTTCACTATAATTAAAACGTTTATATTTTTTCTATAAAAAAAAAACTGACATATGTTTGGTATTTTTACTAAATTCAAAAACATTTTTATACTTAAAACATAAATACATTTCAAATTGTGATGATTGATGAATTTGGTTGATCTAAATGAAATGTTTGTTTAAATGTCAATCAATTCATTTTTAATTTAAATTTTTTTTGGCAAAAAGAAATATATATAATATAAAATATTTACATATGTATGTGTGTATAATGAACCAGAAATGCATAAATAAACAAATAAAATTTTAATTTTTAATTTAATTTATATTTATTTGTACATACTAGTCCATATAAATTTTGGTTGCATACAAGCATCGCATGTAATTTTTAAGAGATAAACCTTAATTCTATTTGTTCTTTCTATCATATTGACGTTATTTTTAAAACCAAAATGTATAAGTATTTGTGTATGTGTGGATGAGTTGTAGATTGGGCGGTTGGAATGGTCTTTTGGATTTTGTTTTTATTTTGGTTTGTCCTGTTTAAGTCTATAGTTTGTATGCACTCGTAAATGGGTAAAATATTTTTGTTTTTGTATGAATTTTAATTTTGAGAATTTAAATTGAATATCAATTTTTCATATAAACGCATATGTAAATATAAATATAATAATAATTTATTTATTTAATATCTTCCGTGTTGAAAAAGTTCAATGTTATTAATTATTAATAACGTTTTTTTATTAAATATATTTGATTCTATTCTTTGCGATCACTCTGTGAAAGTTATGAGTGTTGACTGGATGACAAAATAGTATGCGAAACTATTTTTTATAAAATTATGATAAATAAACTATAATATTTTAATTATAATTTGTCAATAGATTGTCAATTGTGGCAATCGAAATGTTAACAATGTATTTAGCGAATTTTGTTGGTATATCAAAATGTACAATTACAAATGGCTAAGATCTTTTTTTTTAAGAAAAATCACAACAAAATGGAAATTTAAAAAAAAAAAAAAACTTTTATATTTGACAAGTCTTTTATAATGTCCAACGGTATTTTGTACACCACATTGCGTATGATTTTTATTTAAGAGAAGACAAACAAGAAACAAATCATACGCTCTGATGACCACCGACATTATTAAGATTTCATAAGCAATTTATAATAAATATTTCTTTGTTATTTATTTTAAACTAAGATTTGTACAACTTGATTTTTTTTTTTTTATAAATCGTACTTACCCAATATACCATAGAACGATTTGATAGTGAAAACGATATTATCTGACGTGCCGATTATAATATCACATAGTATTGCTGAAAACGATATTATTGTGATATCTAAATTTACAAAATTTTGCTTCTAATAAAATAAAAAACATAAACATTTGGAAAAACTTCAAAATAAAAATATTAATGTTAAAAAATTTTCAACTACATAAACAAAATGAAAAGAGATAGACGAATAATTATCATATTTGAATTGTGTGGCCAAATTTTTGAGATACGTACTTGCTAAAATATTTGCTTTAGGAAAAACCATGCTTTTAAAAATATTATAATTGATGATATTTCCATAAATGTGTATGAATTAACTCAAAAAGAAACTTATTAAATCGTTTTGACAATGTCCGTCCATTTGTCCATGAAATTTCAAAATTATAATGAATATGGAAGATAATTTATCATAATGGGAATCCATCAATGTCTTAATGTGGCAACCAAATATTTAGCTATATTATGGAGAAGAATAAAAGATTTGCTAAAAAAAATTATCATTTTTTTTTTTTTTATTTCAGCATTCTCTTTGCGGATATTGTAGGCTTTACTGTATTGTCATCCCAGTGTAGTGCACAGGAATTAGTAAGACTGTTGAATGAACTTTTTGGTAGATTTGATCAATTAGCGCATGTAAGTTTTTTACTTCTTTAAATATTAATTCATAAATAAATTCATAGCAAATGTTTTAATATCTTTGTTTTTTTTCGCTAGGATAACCATTGTTTACGTATTAAAATCTTAGGAGATTGTTATTATTGTGTATCAGGTTTACCCGAGCCACGTAAAGATCATGCTAAATGTACCGTAGAGATGGGGCTGGATATGATTGATGCTATAGCGTAAGTTATATATGAAATTATTATTATTTTTATTATTATTTTTCAATTTGTGTTTTTGATTTTAAATAAATTTTCAGTTCTGTAGTTGAGGCTACCGATGTCATGTTGAACATGCGTGTCGGCATTCATACGGGACGTGTTTTATGTGGCGTATTAGGTTTACGTAAATGGCAATTTGATGTCTGGTCCAATGATGTTACATTGGCCAATCACATGGAATCAGGTGGCGAACCTGGTAGAGTTCATGTAACTCGTTCCACTTTAGATGCTTTATCGGGTGAATATGAAGTGGAGGCTGGTCATGGTGATCAAAGATCATCATACTTAAGAGATCATGGTGTTGATACATATTTTATAGTACCACCACCTCATAGGCGTAAGGTAAGGAATATATTGAATGTAAATAAGTTATTAATATTAATTAAATTTGTTTTTTTTTTTCGTTTTTCATAGCCTTTAATGTTAAATACCTTAGGTGTCCGTTCTGCTATTGGATCTCGTCGTAAATTATCATTCCGCAATGTTTCGAATGTGGTTATGCAATTGTTGCACACCATTAAATTCTCCGAACCAGTACCATTTTCCAATATAGCCACAGGATCTTTTCCCTCTTCGGCTGGTAGTGGTGGTGGCAGAGGCAGTAATGCAGGCGGAGAAAATCAATTGGAAAAAAGTACTAGAAAGGTAAGTCAGCAGCAATTTATTTATATTATTTATTTAATTAATTTATATAGTAATTATATGGCAAATTATGAATTTTATCGCTTAATAATATTTATTAAAAATTTATATATAAATCGTAGTTACGCTTATAAAGCTAATTGATTTGCATGATTTATAGTAAAAAAAAATAGCAAAAAAAAAAAATAAAAATAATTACTAACCTTTGACAAATAAAAGTAATTTTCATAAATTGAAAATTTAGCTTAGTTATATTTAAAGCTTAAAAATTAATTTATTTTATTATTTCATTTTTATCTTTTCTTTCTTTTATTTTCTTACCTTTTCATTGGCTTGGCTCTTTATTTAATTCGTTTATTAAATTATTTGATTTCTTCAAAATTTCACGCTATAAACTGGCAACAAAATTTCGCTTTTACCAAAATCAATTCTTAAACCTACTATCTAAATTCTAATTTTTATATCTAACCTAACAAAAAACTCTTTCTCTATTTCAATTTAATTTTATAATTTATTTTGGGTGTTTATAATTTCATTTCTTTTTTATTTTATTTTCCAGGATGCGGTAAGTTTAATTTTTAATTTCTTTAATTTTCCTTTTTTAGTTAAAATTGGTATTTTTTTTTATTTTCTTTTTTTTTAAGTCTTTGTTATTTGTTTTATATGAAAATATAAAAAGAGAAATATTTTTGTATAAAACAATGCCTTTAAACGATAAAAACATGTGCATAAATATGTAGTCAAATATTTATTTGTACATGTGTTATACTAAATAATAAAAATAATTTATATTGTAAAATCGTAACTAACAATTTCCGGTGTAATATTTGTAGTGTTGTTTTTAAATAATAGAAAATAATTTTAGTAAAATTTCTATTTACAAAATAGAAACTTCTTTTTTGATTTCTATTATTCTAATAAATTTTGTGTTTAACTTTGTAAATGTCAATATATTATTTTTTATTTTGTTGTTTGTAAATAAAAAGTTATTATAATAATTTAAAATTAGATCTCTAAAATATTTATAAATATGTAAATTTATACTTAAACATTGTAGAAGATAAAAAAGATAAAAAAATAATAATAATTAGAAAGAGTTTTTAAAATATTTAGATGATTTGCTTAATAGTTAAGAGTTTTTTTTAATATTTTATTTTATCACCTAAAATGTAGCCAGAACCGAAAGTAAATATCGCATTAAATTTATGAAATTTAATGACGTTTTATTTTCTGATTAATTTGTGATCTGTTGAGAATGAAAAAATTGGAATTGGAGTGTATGAAAGAATTGTTTCAAAGTGTTTTGGGCCTAAATTTAAAATAAAATATTTTTCTATGTTTCAGCGTTCAAATCAAATAGATAGAGATGCCATTGTCATCTACAGAACACACATAGGAAAATATTCTCAAATTTTTTATTACAAAAGTCAAAAATTTAGACATTAGTTACACATTTCAGTCTATTCTACTAATATAAATAAAGTATCATTTATTTTCATAATAACAGCAAAAATTTGAAATTTTTACCAAATTATAAACTTTTTTAATTTTCAAAAAATAAAAAAAAAAAAAAAAAAAAAAAAAATATTTGGAAAAAATTTTAGTTTTTCAATATGTCCTTTTTTTGTTTATATTTCATCCTTTATTTTGGACTTATTTACAATATATACATATTTACATTTTGACTACCAACAAATCTAATTTTCACCTAAAAAGAATATCCTTTAGCGTACAAATGAACTGAAATTTTTTAAATAATAAAAAGTGCAATCTTAAACAAACAATAATTTTTAAAATCAAAAATATATCCATAAAACCTTTTAAGAAGAAGGAGAACTAAAAGCAAGTTATCTAAAATTCAAAACTCATTCATATTTATTTTAAAACTAACTCGGTGTTTATTGGTATTAAATTTTTGTTTTTAATATCTATATAAACTATCATAAATAAAATACATTTTCAAAACAATAAATAAAAATATATTATTGTTTAATTTTCTATAAAATAATTAATTTCTTCTACTTCTATAAAATCTTAACTTTTACTATTTCTTCTATTATATTTTCTTTCTCTGTTTATTTTTTTTTTTATCATTATTTTCTCTTCTTTATTATTATTATTTTTTTCACAATATTTTCATTTCTTTTTCTCTCTTAAAAATCTCTTAAAAATTCTGACTCAAACTTTTCATCTATTCAACTCTATCGATCTCTTTTAATTTAATTAAATGTATTCTTGTTATTTATATTTTATTTTTTTTTAATTTTTTTTGTGTTTATTGTTTATTATTATACATTTGTTTTTGTGTTTCATTTTTTTGTGTTTTTTCTCTAGGTAATACGTCTACAAAAAATCTTACATGCTCCAACACCACCAGGTGGCGGTGTTACCATACAAGTAGGAACAACTTCTAATTCAACTTCGAATACGATTAGTCGCATTCATAGACTTAATAATCACAAAAATAAAGTGAGATTTGTTATTTGCCAGAATCGAAACAAAAAACATAAATTCATTAATTTTGGAACAAAAAAATTTAAAAAAAACAATAATTTTTTTACAAATTGTTATTTGTTTTTGTTTTTACCACCCTTCCATTCATTTGCTGGTTTTGAAAAATTAAAAAATAATATTAATCGTTTTTACTTTTGAGTTAAATTTTTTGCAAAAGAAAACATAAATATTCATATCAATTATTTCGGTTGCAGTTTGTTTCTTATCCATAAACTCTTTTTTCCTTATTTTATATAAACTATCGGTTTTATATGCTGAATGAAGAAATTGTGGGGAAATTTTTTTTATAAACATTTTCTCAGTTTTTATTTCATTTTGCATATAGAGTTAGATAGTTAATCATTTTAATATTTGAGTTGCGTTTTTATGAAGTTAATTCCTTTATTAATTGAAATATTTTTAATTATTTATTTATTTTTTGCAGGAAATGTTTGGATTGTTAAATATTAACATTTTGTGTTGTTGTCTCTTAGTTTAGCTAAAACGAAAAATATTGTATTTTCGTTTATGTCCATCTTAAAGTTTCTTAAATATTTTATTCAATATTTTTCAACATTTTTCGAATAAATGTTTTCAAAAGTAAAGTTTTTTTGGTTCTTCATAAATAAAACTTTTTACAGAAAAGCGTTTTAAATGTTTTTCTGAAGTCAAGTTTTTAACTTTAAGTAAGGCTCTGCTATTTAAAGTCTACTTTTTCATCTTTATTGACGTTTATTTAATGTCAAATTAATTTTATTTTTAACTTTTTAATTTAAATCTTTAAAGTCGCACAACTATATTTTGTCTCTTTTTAAGTAAATTATTATCGTATATTTTAATATCGACTTTCATAAAGTTAACTTTTCCGCTTTCTGAAACTGTCTAATTTTTGAAGTAGATTTTTAAGTCATATTTTAGAGATTTTAAAATCAGATTTAACTTTTTGAAAGTTGAGTTTACGATTTTTTTTTTTTTTTCAATTACGAAGATTTCATAATCACCGAAATATAAATAAATTATTTTTTGTTTTACTTTTAAAACCAAAATCGACTTTCAATTATATTATATAAAATAAAAATCAATCAGCGTAGCTCCACGTCCTGCTAGAAGTTTTTAGTAAACCAAAGTTTCGTCATTCAGAAAGCTTCAGAAAGAGGAAAGAAAATTCCTTCTTATGAAGAAATAAAACAAAAAATTTTTCTAATCTGCTAATCAAATTTTAATTTCAAAAAAATCTTTCTGTATATTGTATTTGTATTTATGAACATATGTAATTTGTTCCAGACGCAGTTTCCTCTTAAGGTACCAAGAAAGTGATACAAAAAATATGGACCTAATAAATCCAAACATTTCCTTAAACAAAATACATGCAACCCATTTAATAATTTCAAGTTCATTGTCCAAGAAGTTGTTGACAAATTAAAAATTTTTGTCTTGATTTATTTGCAATTTTTGCATGAATTTCCGGTTGATTTTTATTTTTCCCTTCATTTAAAATTTAAACAATTTTCATAAAAAATAAGTTAAATATTTTTTAAAATAACTTAATTTTTCATTGTATGATTTTTTGTAAATTTTGTAAAAATTTCCAAATTTATAAAAAAAAGAAATCCATTAAAAAAAGCATGTACAGCTTTGTATTCCTACATACTTAACATATATATATATTAACCAGTCGACATACCAACATTTCATATACTTAATTGCATGTTAAAGTTATTTATACTAACATTTAATCTCTGGGTGTAAGATTTATTTGCAAATACCATAAATATATGTTTTATTTTTCTATTTAATACAATTTTTTAACCAAAAAACAAACAAACAAACAAAATAAATTTTCTAAAAAGTTATTTAATTTATTTCTACTTTTTTCCAAAATTTTTTTAAATTTCATTTTAACCCTTCACAAAATAAACACACACTCAATAGTCCAAAGTAACCGATAAATTTAAAAGACCCTTTCGCAAGCGTCACTCTTCGGTTCATCATCAGCCTACAAATCGTGTTAATCGTTTTCTATCACAAGCCATCAATGCCCGATCGGTAGATTGTGATAAATCTGAACATGTGGATCGTATAACGTTAAGATTTCGTGAAAGTGATAAGGAAAGAGAATATCGCAAAGATTTCGATTTAGGCTTTACAACTGCTATGGGCTGTTCTTTATTGCTATTGATATTGGGAGCAGCTTTACAAGTTACCGCTTTACCCAGAACGTTGATATTGTTATTGTTATTCCTAACGGCTTTTGTGTGGGTCAGTGCGGTATTAATGCTATTGTTGGCAGTTCGTTTGAAATGGATAAATTGGGATTTATCACAAAGTTTTACATTACGTATGGCTATAACCATATTTACGGTAATTTTAATCTATTCAGTGGGTCAAGTTAATGTGGTAAGTTGGAATTTGATCATTTTATATTTATTAATTAATTAACAAATCTTTTCTCGCAGTTTACTTGTGTTTCTGACCATCCTTGTTCTAGTAATATTACTACCACTACTCCTACTCTTGAGGAAGATCTTCTTATGATGGCTCACCAAAGTGAGGCTCATAGGAAATGTTCTCTGCCACAATATGTATCCTTATCAGCCACATTTGCTTTATTATCTGTATCGGTATTTTTAAGGTGAGTAAATTTATCAAATAACATTAATCAATAAATTATTTTTAACATTGTTTTTCTTAAATAAATAAACTAGGTTACCCATAGTATTTAAATCTTTGCTGGTTATAATGATGGGTGTCATTTATAGTTTATTTATCGAACTATCCCACACGAATATTTTTGATTGTTATGACAGTCGTGTCAAGTAAGTATTCAAAGTGTATATCTTTTTTGTATCCCTCTCACTAATATGTTTTTTTTTTTTTCTTATTTTTTTTACCCCTCTTTGTTTTGACACTTTTTTTTTTTTTTGTTTTGCTTTCTATCTATTTTTAACAAATAAAAAACACATCTACATATTTTAGCTCCTCGATTCCACTTCATTTAATCTCATTGGCTCGTATTTTAATTTTTATGATTGCCATCCTTGTCCATGGTCGTTTAGTTGAGTGGACAGCAAGGTTAGATTTTCTGTGGCAATTGCAGGCATCTCAAGAGAAAAAGGAAATGGATGTGTTGCAAGAGTCGAATAAAAGAATATTGCACAATTTGTTGCCAGCCCATGTGGCTGCACATTTTCTAGATAATCAATTTCGCAGTAATATGGTGAGTATAAAGATAAAGAGATATTTTCTCTTTTATTGTATTATTTTATTTTGTATTTTTTCTATTGTTCCTATGAACTTTGGTGAAATTGATGGATTTGAAGGTCAAGTTTATTGGCATTTTTATGATGATGAAGTTAAATTTTTAACTACTTAAATCACATGAAGTTTTCTGCCTTAAAATTTGATATATATGTATTAGCTTATGTTTCGATTAAAATAAGTTTTTATATTATTCGTTTCATTTTGCTGTAGAATTTCATTTGTTTTTATTTAAATATATTCAAGTTAAAACTAAATTTTAGTAAGATTTTAAATCTTAAATTCATTCAATCATCTACTTGACTTATTGATTTAATCAATTGTTTACGCTTTTCAGTAATTGATATGCTCACTTCGATGAGAGGTGTCAATTTAAAAAAGTTTTTAACTTAATAAATTACTTGTAAATTTTTACTTTAAGTTTTTGTCAAAAGTGCTTGTATAAGCTTTTTCAAACCTAAATCTTTGAAAAATGTATGCTGCTCTCGTTTGAAGACGATCCGGTTAAAAAAATGAGGCTTTTGATTTTTTAATAAAAACTGCCGTTAATATTATTTTAATGAAAACATTATAAAATATTTAAAAATAATTTATATTTAAAAGTTCAATTGTATAAGGATTTAAAAATTATGTACGTTTTGAATTACCCTTTAAAAGACATGTAAATAAAGTGTTAATAGTCTACAAACTTAATTATATTTCTGTAAAAAATTATATAAGTTTTGGAGATCTTATAGAAATCAGTCTGCCGTATAAACTCAGTTTTAGCACTGTAAAAAAAAGTATTTAATATATAAAAAAAGTACAAATTTTTTCAAAAAGTACTTCTTTCCTAACAAAAAAAAGGGGAAAATTAATTTAAAAGTAAGAAAAGTATTAAAGGACTTTTAATTTTCCAAAAATAGTGCCAAAGTTTAGTTAAAAATTATATTTTGAAATAAAACTTATTAAAAATAGTGTCCCAACTCAGTACTCAGTAATTTAAAAGAAAAATTACAATCTAAAAAAACACCATTTTCCTCCAAAAACTCACATCAAAAATACTAAACAAATTTTGCACCATATCAATTTTAAAATAAAACCGTAGGGTATCAAAAAGTATAGAACTTAACACATCAATATCAGATGTAAAAGTGAGTCTGCTATCTAATGTAACTCATAGAAATACATCTAAGTCTAGAACATAACAATTCGTAGGTCAAATTAATCGTGAGAGAGTTACGGGAAGTCCGTTCCAAGCTATGGTTAGTATTGTTAACCACACATTCTGAAAAACAAAACAGCCTTTAAAAAATAAATAAACAACATCAGCGAACAGTAAAGTTTAACACACAACAGATTTAATAAAGCTCGGTAAACTGTTATATGTTAACAGTTTTTGTAAAAAGAAGTGGTCCTAAAACGGAACAGAACTAGCCACATATAATATTACAAATTTATATCTGTCAGTCAAATACGAAAATCCAAGTTTCCAAGCAGACCTTGAAAAATTTAATTAATTCTTAAGCTTTACAATTAATTTAAAATGATCGATATAGTTAAACGTTTTACTAAGATCATATGAAATAAGTATACTAATACTTATTAGCATCATTAAAGTAACGCCTAATATCACCACTTAAAGTTAGAAGCAAAGCAGTATATCAATGTTGCATCTATACAACTAACAAAAGTATTGGGTTTTTGATGATGTGTTCTATTACTTTTGAGAGTACATGGAAATTGTACGAATTTCTTCAGGACCACAAACAACTCTGAGAACAACAACCACTAGGGATAGGGACAACTTTCGAAGTCTTCCTACATGAATTGAAACTAGATGGAGTCAAAATTGTATTGAATATAACTGAACTGAATATAAAATATACCTAGAAATAAAGGGGTAAATTAATTTAATAAATTTTATAGAAATGTTGTCAACTCCAACTCACTTAGATTTAACTTGACGCAATACTTCATATAACTCCGACTCACTGATGCAACCGAATGAAAACGAGTTATCAGTGTGGTAGAATTCGTCAAAATTATTATTACAAAAAGTAATTTAATTGATCAACATCTATGTCATAAGGTAACAAATCTTCTTCCAATACAACCAACATATCTCATTAACGTCTATAAACTAGTAGAGTCCAAGCCCTGAAAAACTTTAGAATAATGCCTTTTTTTAACTCGACGAATAACAGTTTTAGCTCTATTGCAAAGAACACAAAAAATGTTCCAGAGCACAACAGAGCAATCTAACCTATATGCACGATAAGGTAAATCCCTAAGGGATTGATCAAGTAAGATCTCTCTGAAATTCATACAATTATTGGCAAACTTCATTCCAACAACAAGAACATAAGTTTACAGCAAATTACAAAGTTTACTGAATAAAGCGCATTGAAAATCAACATAATTAGAATAAAATTTACAAAAATCATAGTTACCTAGACAGTGAAGCACACCATCTCAGTCAATAGAGTTGAAGTTACGAAATCTAATATATTTACATGATGCGATATAGACGGACATTTCAGGTATGAGCCCTATCGAAATGTGTGGCAAGGAATTATGAACCACTGACAAATTTATTCTTAAACAAAGCGAGCTCATGGAAACAGACTTAGCAATATCAAACATATTGCCATTAAAATCGCAAAATACAATAATATTAGCAGATGTAGAAAACAGGTCATTGACCATGGAGTAAATATTCTATACATAAAATATATATTATATTATTCAAACATAGTTCAACAAAGAAGAATTCACAAACTCTCCAATCGGAAACCTGAAAGACTTTTCCAAACTTAATGTTCCTCACAAAACAAATACCCACGTCACCACCACGATCATTCCTACAAAATTTAAAATCAACTAGAAATATACGATAAATAATTTGACAGTTAAGGTGACCGTTAAAATTACGGGAATATGGTTGCAATATATTTTCTATAAACGAATTGCTACTGAAAGAAGGACTATTATTTAAATCATAAGTCATTAAAGAAAAAAATGTAAAGTGGGAAACCAAAAAAGATGAAAAAATGAATACGTATTAAATTAAAACAAAAAAAAATTATTAAAGATATAAACTTACTTATTACTTATTGTAAACAGCTAATCACTAAGAAGATCAAAAAAAATTAAATAGAGGCAAATATTAAAATTCATTGCATATTTAAATTATTAAAGAATTAATTAAAAAATAAATAAATAAATAAATAAATAAATAAATAAATAAATAAATAAATAAATAAATAAATAAATAAATAATCGATAGATTACCAATTACAGTACAACCAAGCAATCAAGCATATTCTGCAGTATTGTGTATAACATCGCTTCCGTCAATCAAAATAAGTTCAACCTTTTAAGAATCACCTTTCCAAATTCTAAAGTTGCTAATAATTTTCTTCTGAAGCAGTTTAATATAAGTTTAATTTATTGTTCCAACAACAGGCCAGGCCAAATATAAATTTAAGTTAAAATATAAATAAATTTATTATTGGGGAATAGTTATATAAACAAACATATAAAAATTGTCAGCTGCATAACAAAATAAAATAAAAAATATTTTAACATAAAACTACGTTTAAGAATAATCTTTTCTTTTTAATTGTAGGAACTGTATCATCAAAGTTATGCCAAAGTAGGTGTTATATTCGCCAGTGTGCCAAATTTTCATGAGTTTTATACAGAAATGGATGGGTCTGATCAGGGTCTAGAATGTTTGCGTCTGCTTAATGAAATTATAGCAGATTTTGATGAGGTAAACAAATATAAATTTTAATCTTGTAAAATAAAAATAATAATAATAAAATTGTGCCACCTTTCCAATAGTTATTAAAAGAAGAACGTTTCCATGGCATTGATAAAATCAAAACTGTGGGTAGTACTTATATGGCTGTTGTAGGTTTAATACCAGGTATAGTATCCCAAAATTAGTATATGTATTGAAATAAATATAAAACTTAATTTCAATTATTTTTCTTAAAAGAATACAAAATTAATCCAGTTGATCAGAATTCTGTAAGGCGTCATATGACTGCTTTGGTGGAATATGTCAAGGCTATGCGCATGTCTTTGCAGGAAATAAATAGTCATTCATATAATAATTTCATGTTAAGAGTTGGTAGGTATTGACAAGTTAATGAAAAAATAAAAAAATATATATATTTTAATAATAATATTAATTTATTTCAGGCATTAATATTGGGCCTGTGGTGGCTGGTGTCATAGGAGCCCGCAAGCCTCAGTATGATATTTGGGGTAATACAGTAAATGTGGCCAGTCGTATGGACTCAACCGGCATACCGGGCTATACACAAGTTACACAAGAAGTTGTAGATAGTCTGCAAGGGTCACATTTTGAATTCAAGTAAGTTTGTTTATAGTAGATCAACCATACCTTGATATTAATATCATGTTTTTGTACCAACAGATGTCGCGGAACTATTAAGGTTAAAGGCAAAGGTGATATGATCACCTATTTCCTTAATGATAACTCTAGCAATGGTCTCAATGGTGAAGTACGTAATGCAATGATTGGTAACCGGCCATCCTTTGGTCAGCTGCCACAAACCCAACTGGCCAACCAATTACAAACCACAGAGTATTATCAAAAACAAACGCAATATCAAGACAACAACTATCATCCCAATATGAATACTGAAACGTATAATGTGAAAAAAGATTTCGGTTTCAATAATATGGAACATGAAGGCAATAATATGCTCATCAAAGCCAACGCTATAAATGAAGAACAACAGTTACTCTTGCAGCATATGCAGCCTCAACATCATCAACACCATCTGCAACAGCAACAGCAACAGAGAATGAATAGTAAGCTTCAGAAGCAACCGTTCCTTGCCAATGGTGGTCTGCCGAATATACACGAGAATGGTCATAACGGTGAACATAATGGCAATGATCATAATGGTTTCACTAATGGCTACAATAATTATCCAGGTGGCGGAGGAGGCGGTGGCAATGGTTTCTCTCAACAACAACAGCAAACGGGTGCACAGCATCAACGTCAACACTCTTCTAGTTCAATGAGCAGTATGGGTTTAAATCCTAATTCCATTACACAACAACAGCAACAACCTTTACCTCAACCACTACCACCACCTCCTCTATCATCTACATCATCAGCAATGTCCAATGTATCACCCGCCCTACAGCATCATCAAATCCAAAATCAACAACCAGCATCATCCCTGATATCATCATCGGTAATGTTCCGTGAACAATTTAATATTATTGAAAATCCTAGCAATAATCGTTATAATAATCTTAATAATTATAATAATCCTCCTACTCCTCTTTCACAACATTTAATGCATCATCATCTTCACCAACAACAACAACAACACAATCAACTTCAACAACAAAACAAACAACAAATTCAACAACACGAATTACAACAGCAACAACAACAAATGCATGATCCTTACGCTCCGCTGGAAAATTTTAATAATTTATTATATGGTGCCGCTAATGGTGGTAATGGTAAACGTGAACAAATGCATGCATCCTCCATCCATACAACTACAACAACAAATCTAACTACTTCTACTACTACACCAACTTCTACTACTACCAATTCTACTACTGCATTAAATAATTATCATCATTATTTGTATCAGCATCATCCGGCAATGTTGTCTACACAACAACAGCAACAACAACATCATCATAATTTTAATAATCATCTATCGCATCTTAATAACTATAATCATCAACAACAACAGCATAATAACAAAAATTATCAGCAACAACAACAGACATCATCGTTGTCTTCTTCTCCCATTTTGACTCACAACAATTCAAATAATCATTTTAATAATTATCACAATTGTCGCGAGAGTGAACCGTTGTTGCTTGCCACCCAAGTGGCCAAGGTGAGTTACATAGACGATGATAGTAGTTGTGATGATAATGATTATAATGAAGAAGATGCATTTTTGGGTGGTAACGAAGAATACCTATTGTGATTTCATTAGCAATAGATAAATGTAATAGAGATAACTTACCTTTCGAATTCTATACATTTTACAATTCCTAGTAGATGATGATTTTTTGTGAAAATTGTTCATATAAATTGTAGTTTCACTTATAAATATTGGTGATATTGGTTTCCATTTCATTTTCTATCTAGATGTAGTATCTCAAATTAGAGAAATCCTTTTAGATTATTTCATCATATAAGTTTGTATATAAATAGTAAACATTTACATTATTACTTTGGACATACATATCTAGTCCGTTGAAGAACTTGTAAGTTTTTTTTTTTTAACAAAAGACATTTCAACAAAACGAACACATATGTACATCTTTAAAATTCTTTCAGACCAAGGGTCGTTTTCGAAAATATTTGTGAAGCTAAATGTCTCTGATCATTTTAAAATGATATACCTGTCCACAGAGCGTGAGTGCGTTTTATTTTAGATTTTTTTTATTATTGAAAACAGCCTTTAAAGTACATTGCATAGAGCCCTACTCAAAGTAAAAGTGATAAATGTTCTATATAAAATTGTATTTTGTCATTAGAAGTATAATTTATATCTTATTGTTTGTAATTTTCATATTCACTTTTTTCGTATAATTTTTGCAAACTGTTAAGCATTTTAAATCAAACTGCTATACTTTTCACGCTGAGAAATAAAAAATTGTAAAATTGCGCTTTATCCGTAAAGAATCAAATTATATTAATATTTATTTTAAAATTCCTTCAATCGGAAGGAAGAACATTTATAAGAATTAAGAAAAAATATTGATTCACATTTCATTTAAGGCATATGTAAGCGAAAAGTGATTTTTTAATTTTAAGTAACCAGGTAGTATTCGATATTTCCATATAGTTAAACATGCACAATTTTTCATGGAAGTTATTTAACAATTTAATGGTTTAAAAATAAAGGAAATCTGACTAACTTTGAACAGATATTGATTTTAAAAACTATAACGTGGTGAGTTGTCTTTGAGTTATCAGAACGAAAACAAATGAAAAGTGTAGTGGAATATGTTTGTAAAAAACGATTGGAAATTAGTTGTTATTCTTCGAAAATTGTTAGAAAAAACAGGCTCATATGTATAATATGGTTTACCGGGAAACTTCTTACGTTTGCGCGAATTTTAGAATATTGTCAGAAAAATTTCTTATCATGTCTGAAAGAATACCATTATGAAATTCGGGAAATGCTATAAATTATAAAATATTTGCTTTCTATTTTAATTTTCTCCTAATAAAATTTGTAGCCAAAATCAAAAACTCAATCGTTTTTTGGCACTGCTCTAATTGTGAACTTTGAACTTTATATGAACAATTGAAATGTTACGTTAGGTTTCTTTTAATTTTCATTAAGAAATTTTTAATACAAATGTTATTTTCTATATAAATCTTTCGAAATCGATAAATTCTTCATACAGTTTATACTCGTAATTATTTGTACAGTAAATGACTAGAATTGTTATCAATAAATAAAACATACAAAGACTAAGATTTATATATCAGATAACTGACTACATCTCAAAATTGTCGCTGTCAATATATTACAACTCCTAACAATGATCTCATATCTCTACACATACATACATACATATATGTATTTTATTACTTTATATACTAAATGGTTAATGGTTTTATATTCATACATATATTTTATTTGTAAATAATCCTTTTTGTGTATTTTCTATGTTCTTTTAATCTTTTTAATCAAAACCATTTAATGCCATGTGCGCCTTAATGCATGGTGGAACATGATACTCTAAACCATCATTATCTTTTTGTGTGTGTGTGTCTATATATTTCTATATTTTTTTGTATGTATATGTTTATATGTCAAACAAAAAAATCTTAAATGATGCTTTAAAATCCTGGTGCTAAATCCTTTGTACAAAAACAAATCATAAAGATAATGCCCATGCATCAACATCAACAAATGCATCATACTCCCACTAAATATGAACCACCACGTTATATGTGTCCCAATAATTTGTTTATACAACAACAGCAACAACTCCAACAGAACTACCAACACTATCAGCAACAACCGCAACAGCAACAACAACACCAATACCCCCTGTACTCCCAACAACCACAACCTCCTCTACCAGCCCTACCACCCAAACCTGCCACCTTAACAACGAGTCTAAAACAGAATACACCTCTTCTACGATCATACATGAAGCCTCTGCCGAAGCTACCAACTGAACTGGAAGAGAGTCGTGAAATGTCTTCCACAGATGATCTAAGTTCTCGACCTCATTCGCCCTCAATGAGTTCGTCCGACGAAAGTTATTCCAAAACCACCGAGGGCGAGGGCGAAGAAGACTCACCTCGCATAACAGCAGCTAATAATCATTTGACACGCAATGGTGGTAATCCCTTGCAATGGCTCTATCCCTGTGACATACAAGTGGATCCTACATCACCGGTCATCGACATGTCCAATCTAAAAGATTTCGAGGTGAGCTCCACAACAGAAAGTCAGGGTCAGTATACTACAACTACACAAAATAAGGGAGACTCATGTAATAGTTTTGAATATCAAGATCGTTTAGTTTTGGCGCAAGGTAAGCAGGGTAATGGCGCAGCTCAAACATCCGGTGGATGTAATCAAAATGCCACCAAATCACCATTTGAGAGGGAATTGCAAAGACTTTTAAATGAATCCTCTAGAGCTAGAGGTTTAGCGACTACAACAACACACAATTCAACTGCGGCCACAGCTTCATCGTCGACGGGTGGCAATGTCACGTCCGTATCAGGAGGTAATGCTGAAGGTGGCAATACCACCAGCAATAGCAGTAGTCGCAACAACATAGACATAAGTTATTCTGGCAGCAATAGTAAGTTAAGTTCGAATGGTCTGAATGTAGCCGCTGGCATTGGAGGAAGTGGTAGTTTGGGCAGTAATGGCAACTTGAGCGGCAGTACTCCTCTAAGTGGCAACAATAATTTGAAGAATGTGACAACCGCTATGGCAGCCACAATAATGGATGAATTGAATTCGCCAACAACGGGAAGACAACAAGGTTCGAAGATACCTGTGAGTACAAGTTTCATGATTGCCAAACATCCAGTGGGTCTAGAGGCTATAAAGGAAATAACCCGAAATAAAAATCCTTCAGAGTCCAGTCAAATGTAAGTTGAAACTGAACTAATATATTTTACAGTTAATACATCGCTAATAAAATATTTTTGTCTCGACAGGCAAACATCCGATACTGAATCATGTGAAATTTTACATGAAACTCGTAATCAATTAAATTTGGCCATGATGGATATGACCAATAAATCTTCGACCTCAACAAATGGTACAAATTACAACAATTATCCTCAGCATATGCAAAATCATCATCAACAACAACAGCAGCAGCAGCAACAACAACAACCAACTGTAACCAAAGAACATAATCATCGTCATCGTATGCGGCCACGTTCCAAAGATTTCGATCAGAGTCACGAAAGTCTTGATCAACTAGACGATCAAATTGATAATAAAAATTCACGCTATAATCGTCATCATCACCACCATCACCATCATCATCATACAAATCATCATGGTCACAATCATCAGCGGCCGCGAAATAATCATCAACATCATGTCAACAATCATGATGAAGATGAACGTGACGATACCGAAGATAATTTGGCCGATGAAGAATTTGAAGATGATGAAGTGGGTCGTGACGTTCGCAAAAAACGTTTAGGTCAACCGGATACGGTTAATCAACATCATCAACGTGGTCCTTATCATAGTGAGGATGACTTGGATGATGAAGAAGAGGATGAAGAACATGAATGCGGTCCTGAAGAGGCTTTGGTCGGTGGTCTATCGAATGGTTTGCATGATCACCATCGCAACAATGATATAATGGAAGCGAATGTGATAAATGATGAGCTCAAATATGGTGCCGGTCATCATAATCATCAATCGATGGATTCGAATCATTTGGAAAGTCAATCCGAGTGGTCGGATGATGATTGCAGGGAGGAAGCTACAGGTAAGAATTTCTTCGCTTTTTTCCATTATAGTGTATTTCTGAATATTTTTGACAAAAGCATTTAAACAATTGTTAGATTATGTTCATGTACCAGTACGTATCCGAATAATAATTAGTTTTATTAATACTTAGTACTCGTAGGGGTATCAACAATGTCAATTAAAAAATATGGAAGAATTATTTCAGGAAAATTATCTTATATATCAAAATAATATTGGCGCTGGAATTTGAATTTACATTGATCGAAAATTGCGAATTTTTTAACTATTTTATATTCTATTGGTTCATTAGTTTAAGAGATACATATTTATTACAAACATTTTTTCAATCCGGCTCCACAGTGTTTCGTTGTATATGCAAATATTATTACATAAAATTTCTTTGTTTTCCTTTTATTTCCAACAGGAGGTGCTGAATCTACTGGCTATATCACAGATGAGCCAGGTCTCGAGAATATTTCTTTATTAAATGAGGCTGGTTTAACCGATGCCGAAGGTGCTTTATCTGATGTCAATTCTTTATATAATGCTCCCGATGTTGATGATACATCAGTATCAAGTCGTGCCAGTTCCAGACTATTAAGTTTAGATTCTTTAAGTGGTTTGTATGATTGTGATATGGATTCAAAACATGAAATGGCCATTGTAAATGTATCGCATAAAATTACCAGTAAATTTGGAACACCACAACAGCAACAACATCAACACCAACAATCACTACAGCAACAACAAAATCAGCAACAACAGCAGCAGCAGCAACAACAACAAAGTTAATTAAACCTTTCCTGATTACTTTACTAATTACTAGTGTCTGTGTGTGTGTGTGTAAGAGTAAATGGAAATTACTCACCCACACACATAAAACTTAGACATTAAGATAAACAAAAACGTCAACGTTTTTTGAAGTTTATTATCCTTTTAGATGTATGTAATCATATATTAAAAAAAAAAACCATGAAAAGTAACCTAAATTTATTTAAATAAAATGGTGTCTATTAACAACTTAATACTACTTAATTAGATGTGTATGTGTTATATAAGTATATAAAAAAGAAAGCAAAAGAAAACATAAATAAAGTATTTTTTGATAGCAGTATATTTAGATTTAAAACAAAATTAAATTTATCACAAAAAAAATCTTCATAAAAGGTACATTATTCTATAAGTTAGCAAGTCAAGTCAAATATATATTAAATAAAAAATAAAAAAACTAAATATATTTAATATATAAATAGCAACAACTTTAATGGTAACTATGGCAACTAAGTGCTGCTGTATGTATAACCTAATGCTTTAAAACAAATGCTTAATTAAACTTAGTTTTGAAAACCTAATAAAATGAAAAAAATAAAATAAAACAATATTACGTAAAACAGAACAAAAAAAACTTTAATGAAAATCCCATTACAAAAAAAATATATTAATTTTAACAATGGTGGCTAACCCTAAATGTCAAAATTAAGTTTTTGTTATAAAAAAAAAATAATAATGACTATATCCCCCTCAATTGCTTTACTTAATTGTAATATAATTATTTTTTATAATTAACTTTTACATGTTTTTACTGTTACTTAACTTTAGTTTTTTAATAACGAAATAATTTCCTTGCAAATTATATTCAACAATTTAAAACGCCAAGCGTTCTTTTATTTTATTATTATTATTATTTTTTTTTTTAATTAAAAATTATTTTTTTTTAAGTTACCATTCATTTTTATTTGCTCATAATGCTTCCAACTATTATGAATATTTTATAGTTTTTCCAAAAAATTTGTAAAAAAAAAAGAAAACATTAAATTAAATAGCATTCTTTAAACACTATCAGGTCTATATCAAAACAGTAAACACATATTCATGCACAATTATATTTGTAATTCTCACTACTTATGCTGTATATAATTAATTAAAAAATTTATATAAATCATATAATTTTTTTTGTTTAGTTTTAAAGTCATTATAGTTTATATCTAACAGGATGTCAAAAGAATATTAAAGTTATATAAAAAATTATAAAATTTAAAAATTATACTATTCATATGAAAAGTTTAAGAATGTAAACTACTTATAATGTAATTCATATTCATGAATTTAAGTTATTTACCAATAAAAAGAACATACATTGAAAAATGATGAAATATAAAAATTAAACCTATAAATATTAAAATTATTGAGTTTCATTTCAATTACAACAATAATATTGTAATAAATATTGTAATCGGTAAAATATTTATTTATAATCAAGGAAACCACAATATGCTCCAAAAAAATTGGTTTTATGCGCATTAAAAATGCAGTAAAAAACGAAAAATGTGCTCAAAGAGTGAGAAAATATGCATTTAAAAAGCAGAGATTTTTATAGGTTGTTTTTTTTTTTTAACAAAATAACATATTGATCCCTAACCGCCAAAATATCGTGACCCACAATATTTTCGAAATTCGTATCATCATCAATTTAAAGTATCATTCAAAATTTCATCTACGTTTCAACTGTCAGAGACATGCTTCTCAATTATAAAATGCTATCCATTAAAGTTAATTTTTAAATTTATTATTATAATTATTATTATTTTTCATTATAACTTTTTTATAAAAATTAATTTGAAAAACATTTCATGAGAAAACAAATTATTCTCAAAATACCAAAACATGCTCTAAAAGCATTAAATATTCCCTCAAAATAACAAAATATGCACTAAAAATTGCCGAATGCAAAAAGGGTAAAATATGTATAAAAAAATCTATGCTAAAATAAATAACTGAGGTCCTAAAATATTATATTAAACATTTATAGAGTAAATGGAACATTTAAAGAATACATTTTCGCCGTTCAACAACATAAGAAAAATATTTATCAAAATTATAACTGAGAAAAATATAAGGGAATATATTACATATTCTAGCACTTTTGGCGGGCCAGAGATTGAATAGTACGGTAGCCAAAAAGCCATATATTGTAAATAATAAAAATTATAATCTTGCCCACAATATATTAGTATTTACTTTCAATGGCATATAAGTTAAATGAGTTATAAATAATTAGTGTTAAATTTGAATTCCTTGTCTATTATATAAGAGGACAAGTCCTATTAAGAACAGCTTCTAATTTTAAGTTTTAAAATTTCTTTAAGTTTCGGAAGGTAAATATATATATTTTTTAAATTTGTTGGTTGTATATAAAAGTTTTTTTTTTTGTTTTTGCAACATTTGTAAATGAGAAAAAAATTGCCACACCCACTCAAAAGAGTAAAAATGGGCGAAAGTTTAAAAATAATATATATTTACTTTACACGCTCTTCTACAAAAGCTTTAATCGAAATTGATCATTTAGATGACAGATTCTAAATGATCAATTCAAAAATTGGTAATAATATATGGTTCATTCTGTAGAGTTTTTGATCAATGTCTGAGTTATTCTATTTTATTTATACAAAAAATCTATAAAGAAAATATTTTGGTCATTTGTTTAAATAATTAAGTAAAAATTCATACCACACAAACTTATAAAAAAATTCCATTTAAAATTTGAAATTAATATATGATCCTAATGTTTTGACAGTTGAGAAGTTAGTAATATTTTAATTAATTTCTTTTTGTTGTTTTATCTCAACGAAATATAGACGCAAATTTACTGTCAATAAATAAATAATATTTGTTTTTAAATTCGTTAAGTAAGTAAATTACAAAGTTTAGTAAATAAAGATAAAATGGTAAATTAAAACTTTAACTAAAAATTACTTCAATATGAACTGAAAATAAAAATACAAATAGATGGGGTTGTGTAGAAAATTTAAATTGGCGTTGCTATTTTCCTTACAAGAGAATATATTATTTATTATTATTTGTTTAAATAATATAGACATTTTCTTTTAAATAAGATTGTAAAATTGTATTTATGCAGTTGATAAATTTACAAATTCACATGACTCAAGCTTAAATTTTCCTGAGAGATTTAATAAAACACATTTCATTTCATAGTATCTTTGGTCAATATTAAAGAATACGTCATTATCTATGAAAGGAACACTTGTTACTACTTAATTAAAAATATTGCATCTAAAGAAAAGTAAATAAACTTTGTAATATAAAAGTTGCTACTCTTACCTAAATCAGTATCAGTTTGACTTAGATAAAATAAACTAGTCAAACTAACTTAACGGCTAAATAGAAAGAAAAAAATGAATAACTTTTCACTATTCTTGTGTGTTGCGGTTATTATTGCTGCAGTCAATGCCACCGATTATTGTTCAAGTTCAATTTGCAATAACGCTAAGCATATTGCTTGTGGAAATAGTGGAGTAAGTTTTTCTTTTAGAATTTTATAAATGTATTTACAAAATAACATTTTTAATTTATTATAGAAATTTGATTCATCATGTCCGGCCGATGCTCAAATGGTAACCATAACCAATGATTTGAAAAAAGTTTTAGTTGATGCCCACAATGCTAAACGTAACATTATTGCTGGCGGTGGTGATGCTAAACATAGTCCAGCCTGTCGTATGGCTACCATGGAATGGGATGATGAATTGGCTTCTATTGCAGCCCTTAATGTTAAACAATGTAAAATGGCTCATGATAAATGTCGCAACACTGATGCTTTTAAATACTCTGGTCAAAATTTAGCTTGGGTTAGTTTCTATGATACAGCAAATAATGTTGAAAAATTAAATCAAATGGTAGACATATGGTTCTCTGAAGTTAAAAACAGCAAACAATCTTATATAGATTCTTATCCTAATGGTTATTCAGGACCGTAAGTTTTTAATTTGTTTTATATTATTATTATTATTATTATTATTATTATTATTATTATTATTATTATTATTATTATTTTAATTTAAATCTTACAAGGCTTACTTGGTTGCTTGTAATTATGCCACCACCAATGTCATCAATTTCCCCATCTATACCAGCTGCAAAAAGGCTGGTACTTCTTGTACCACAGGCACAAATCCTAAGTATCCCAATTTGTGCTCTGCTTCTGAAAAATATGATGTTAACAAATTTTATTAAATAGCTGGTTAGTTGCTATGGTTTATGTTTTAAATAAAAAAATTTTTTTGTTCAAAGTAAATTTTTGGTTTCTTATTTGAAAAATACAAAGCCGAGAGATATTTGCAAAAATGTTATATTTAATATATTTAAAATAAATGCATTTTATTAGGTAAATCAAACTACAGTCATTCTAACTTTCAAAGCATTCCAATATGCCATGGGAAGAAAGTGAATCCACGCCTGCCATTAGCTGATTTCCATCTATCTATATATATTAAGGCGACTCATTCAAAAAAGTGACTTTAATACCCCCCTTCAAAATTTGCTTTGATATGTTTTATGATGTTCCCCAAAATATTTCGGTTCTATTGCTAACCGTTCGTGAGCTGGACCATTTTTCAGAAAGGTCTATATTTCAGTTTTTTTTTTACTTTTTTGTATTTTTGTATCATTTAAAAGCTATTTGGGAGCTTGGGAACTTGTGCGATTTAACCATACAGCATGTTCAATCTTAACTAAGTTATTTAAAGAGTCATAACTATTATTTTACCTTTTGTTTGAATAATTTCATTAGAATCATGGGTCTCTTTTAGGGTTTGGGATTTCCCGTGCTATTTTGTTTCCCGGGAAACGGGAATGAAAAATTCTAAACCAATAATTTTTTATAAAGAATGTTATTTTTTTTTTCTATTCAATACTATAACACAACATTATTAATCACATTTATTATTAATTAACAGAAAAAATAATATTGAAGTATAGCTTCCAATTTAAAATTTAAAAAATTTTAAATATTTCATACAAATAAAATAAGTGCATATTGTAAGTAAAGGTTTCAAATATTTAATTCTTTAATTCACATTTCAAAGTCGAATTAAATTTATTATCTCAGACATTTCTTTGGAGCAATCATAACAATTGAATTCATAGACTTAAACTCTTTGACTTTAACTCCTTAAAGAATGCACTACCAATTATATAATTCAAGTTTAAAAAATATTTTGAATAATTAAAGTTTTCTTCTATTCAAATCTTTTACGAACTACCTTTAGAAAATATTTTCATACATTTTGTAAAATATTAGCCTTCTTCCCGTATTCTAAATTGAGAGCACGCGGCATCCCTGGTTTACTGAAAAATATTTCCGTACTCGAAATTGGAAAATGAGAGAGTTTTTGAGTGAATAATGCTCTTTTTCTTGCACGAAGCAGCCCAGATTATTTCTGTGGATAAAATTAGTAAATTGTCAAATAATCTATACTAAAAAATAACATTCACATATGAACTTCAAAGTAGTTTGATGTTTTCTTTCTAGCTAAACAAATTGTTTTTTGTGTTCCCATACATTCCCTTTTCTTATTTTACCCAAAAAGTTCGCAAAATTTACAGAAAATTTGATTTAACTAAAAAACAATGATTTTTTTATAAGATGATTCAGTATAAATATGCTTTTGTGAATGATATTTTGGAATAAAAAACTGTATATTTCGGATTTTTAACTTAAATAGTTTTTCATACTAAGAATTTTAAAAAAAAATATATAAACCCTAATTTGTGGCATAAATTTCAATACAAATAGTTTTTTTATCGTTTTAATTCGTTGTAATACACAAATCTAAAAACCTTTTAAGTTGGTTCTCAACAATATTTTGTGGTCCACTGATGTAGTGTTCGGAAATCTGATAAAAATTTGTTTTCATTTAATATTTTAAAGAAATTCTTAATCATTTCAAGACGAATATTTTTGAAAAATAAAGTACATTGGTAACTTAATATATTTACACGTTTTATTTTTTTAAATAGAAATGTAATAAATTTCTGATGTTATAAAAAAAGTTCTTATCTATTTTCATTTAAAAATGTTTACATATTTAATTTTTATACATATTTCAAAATTATTTACACAGCAAAAAAAATATATATATGAAAAAACCTTTCAAAGACAAGATGAGGTACATCAACATTAAAACGTTAAAAAAAACTGTAGCAATATGTAGTTGAAAACAATATGTAGTATTAACATCTAAAAATGCGTTTAGTAAGTTGTTGGGTTTTTACATTAATGTAAAGCTTTCACAGAGGCGATAATAATAATACTTTATGCTATAGGATTAAAAAAAAACATGAATGTTAAATTTCCCGTTTTCCCAGGAAATTTTAAAAAAATTCCCGGACCCCAAATCCTAGTCTCTTTCAAAGACTGCTGGGAATAAACTCGCCATTTATTATATTGAATAACATTTTGCAGTCAATAAACATTCCTGTAAATATTTTAATTGCAATTGGTAGCTCTCATCAAAAGAAGAATTTTTATGTCCATATTGACTATGTTTATGTACAATTTTAAATCAGATTGGCTGTCTGATAAACCACGAAATTGAAAGAATTTTCATTTAATGTTTTTGAAAAAAACCTTATTAGATAAAATATTTCGTGGAATTAAAAAAAATATTATCACTCTTGGATGTGTTTTATATACCAATGGACGCACCATCCAAATACCTTTTAAACAATACCATATTTTTTATATGTTCATATGGGGAAAAATACAAAGAAAAAAAGTAAAGAATTTGAAAGATTACGAAGGGTGAGCAGTAAAACTGAAATACTTTGAGGAACATCATAAAACAGATCAAGGTAAATTTTGAAGGGGGCAACGAAACCACATTTTTTCTTCTTTTTCCATAGGGAGTGAGTCGCCTTAATATATATACATACATACATGTATATACAAAATTCCGAATAAAATATTTACAAGGAATTTATCTTTAAAATCAAAAAAATTATTTCCATAACAGTTGACCATATTAAAAATTATTGTTGGAATGACTTTTAAATAATTTTTATTAGAATTTTACAAATTGCGAATTTATGCGAATTATTTAAAACTTGCGATCGCTCAGTTATTTTATATGATCTAGAAAAGACCATCAGCATATTTCCTAATTTTAAAACAAACGTTGCCATTACAAGACACTTAAAGTAGATTTCAAACAATTTCGATTTCTTTTTTTTTCCTTCATTTATTCTTTAAGTTTGTAAGTTTATCAAAGTGATTGGAAATTGTATAAGGATAAGGTTTATTGTTTTTGCTTATTCTAAAGAAGACCCTTCTCAAAAGAGTATTTTGGCAGCATGCAACTGTGGTGCTGGTTACCTATACAGTTTATTAAAACCTATGGTCACTTGAAAAGGTAATAATTATGGTTTTCTACATTCGATATACTTTATATTTGTATAAATATATTTTATTGATAATAATGTATGTAAATATATATATAGCTATTACATATTTCTAATAAAAAATATATATTTCCTATTACATAAATACACACATTTTTCCATAAAAATTCCATTCTTACAAAACAGATGTTAAAGAAATATCGGAAGTAAATGATTATATTAAATACAGTAAAATTTTTACAAAAAGTGATGGAAATATATGTAAATAACATTTTTATTAACTATTTTTACAACATGTAATAATTACAAAAAAATATTATAAAATTATTTACCAATACATATAATATTTACTTAATAATATTAATATTGTAAATAATAAACATTATATGATTATTAAAATAATTTAGTATATAAAGCATAAAATTTTTGTATTACATTTAATAATATATTGAATTATACAAAAAAACAGTAAAAATGATTAAATCACTTTTGAAATTGTCACTTTGTATCCTTGTTTGTCCTTCGATTATGGCTAATGATTATGTTCGGACTGCATTATGGTGAGAAAGGATGGTTCTCACATTGGCATTGCGATCACCAATGGTGTAAAGTTGTTTGTATGTAGAACAAACAATAATAGAGAGTTTTCATTAGTTAATTCTTAATTTGAGTTTTGTTATTTAAATTTATGAAATGTCGAAATTATATTTAATGTTATATTTGATATTTCTAGAATTTTCTTCCTCTTGTCCTGATGATGCTGAAATGGTTGATATGACTGATTCTTTGAAAAAACTTATTGTTGACTTACATAATGAGAAACGTAATATAATAGCTGGTGGTGAAGAGGATAATCTTAAGCCAGCTTGTCGTATGGCTACCATAGAATGGGATGACGAACTAGCCTCTCTGGCAGAATATAATGTTAAACAGTGTAAAATGAATCATGATGATTGTCACAATACTAAAGATTTTAAATATTCTGGACAAAATCTTGGTTCTATAGGCTTTTCTGATAGTAAAAATGATACCAAACAAATAACTAAATCGATTGAATTATGGTTTGAGGAAAAGAAAGATGTTAAGCAATCAATTATTGATGAATATCCTAAAGATTATTCTGGACCGTAAGTTTTAGATAGTGTGAAAATATTTCCTTCTTAATTTGTTAATGTTTTGTTTGTTTATTTAGTGCCATTGGACATTTCACTGTTATGATGGTTGATCGTAATATACGTGTAGGTTGTGCCGCTGCCACATATTCTGATGATTCCCATAACAATTATTTATTTGCTTGTAATTATGCCAGCACTAATATGATTGGTTTCCCTATATATGAAAGTTGCGATAAGGCCGCTTCTTCATGTGAATCTGGTCCCAATTCGTCATATGAGAATTTATGTTCCTCGGATGAATCTTATGATGTCAATGAATGGCATTAAATTGAGGATTTGGAATATTTACTACTTTATCATATTTTATTCATTGTTTATATCTTTATTAAATAGTTCTAATATAAATTACATATTTTTTGTTATTATATTTATATATGTGTTTTTTTTATTATCCAAAATTTACGAAATCATTTGTTTTTTATATTTCCAATAGAAGAAGAAACGTATATAATGTTATTCAATTCGTTTACAATGAAGATAAATTGTTGAACTATTTATTAAATTTTGTATGTTTTAAATAAATAAATTAGGAAAAATAGGTTTCTGCTTTTTTATTTTTTCATATTTCAGTATGTACTTATTTTTGCTAATAATATTATGTAAAAATGTGAAATGAAAGATTATTAAATAGCTTGAAAGTAATTAGTAATGGCTTTCTAAAATACTTATAAAAGTGATGCCAGATAAAATTTAAGAAAAATCCCGCTGTTTATTTGAAAAAAAATTTTTTTTCAGAAAAAATGTTCTTTTCATTTTTCAATCCTCCTTAAAATAGCGTTTTCTTTACAAAAACTTAAATTTTTAGTAAAAAAAAATGAATTGCAAATTACATAAATGTAGTTTTTATTTGAAAATAAAAAAAAATTATAAATAAAATAAAAATATTTTAAACAATGAACAAGAACGCTGAAACGCTATCTATTCGTCAAATTAAAATTTCTATTTTTAAATAAGTATGTATGATAATAATGCATATTTTACTTATTCCATACCTTTCTCCCTTCGACTAAAATTTGCCTTAAAATCCCTCAAATAAATTTCCCTGTAATAGTATAAAGGAAGTAGTTTGCTTATAATGACTTCACTATTCATCTAATACGTAAGTAGTGAAGAGCCATTTTATTAGTTTCAAAACACATTACATGAAAAACAAAGTTTTTATTCGGAATATAATATATTTGATAATAAGCACAATTTGTATACTTTATTGCACAGTGCTTTCTAATAGTCCTGCTAATATTGACATCTGTAAAAATTTCATATGCAGATAGTCCTACCTCATGTTTCATTTTTGACATATGCTTTTTATTTTAGACTCTTTTAAATTTGTTTATTGAACTTGAAAACTGTTTGAAGTTATGCATCGTTCTTAAGATATTTTACTTTGAATAGCTAAGATCGGGTTAGAAAATTCAATATTTTTTTTTGGTTGGGAAACTTCTTAAACGAAAATGTAATAACTTTAAAATCGGGCTGAATTTATATAAATAATATTCCTTTTTCAAAGTTTTTTTTAATTAAGCGTCTGGCATAGTGTTATTTGTTCTAAATTGTTTAAATATTCTAAAGCTATGTTTACAATTATTTATTTATTTATTCATTAACAGTAATATAATAAGCCTCCAAAGACCAACTAAATTNNAATTTAGTTGGTCTTTGGAGGCTTATTATATTACTGTTAATGAATAAATAAATAAATAATTGTAAACATAGCTTTAGAATATTTAAACAATTTAGAACAAATAACACTATGCCAGACGCTTAATTAAAAAAAACTTTGAAAAAGGAATATTATTTATATAAATTCAGCCCGATTTTAAAGTTATTACATTTTCGTTTAAGAAGTTTCCCAACCAAAAAAAAATATTGAATTTTCTAACCCGATCTTAGCTATTCAAAGTAAAATATCTTAAGAACGATGCATAACTTCAAACAGTTTTCAAGTTCAATAAACAAATTTAAAAGAGTCTAAAATAAAAAGCATATGTCAAAAATGAAACATGAGGTAGGACTATCTGCATATGAAATTTTTACAGATGTCAATATTAGCAGGACTATTAGAAAGCACTGTGCAATAAAGTATACAAATTGTGCTTATTATCAAATATATTATATTCCGAATAAAAACTTTGTTTTTCATGTAATGTGTTTTGAAACTAATAAAATGGCTCTTCACTACTTACGTATTAGATGAATAGTGAAGTCATTATAAGCAAACTACTTCCTTTATACTATTACAGGGAAATTTATTTGAGGGATTTTAAGGCAAATTTTAGTCGAAGGGAGAAAGGTATGGAATAAGTAAAATATGCATTATTATCATACATACTTATTTAAAAATAGAAATTTTAATTTGACGAATAGATAGCGTTTCAGCGTTCTTGTTCATTGTTTAAAATATTTTTATTTTATTTATAATTTTTTTTTATTTTCAAATAAAAACTACATTTATGTAATTTGCAATTCATTTTTTTTTACTAAAAATTTAAGTTTTTGTAAAGAAAACGCTATTTTAAGGAGGATTGAAAAATGAAAAGAACATTTTTTCTGAAAAAAAATTTTTTTTCAAATAAACAGCGGGATTTTTCTTAAATTTTATCTGGCATCACTTTTATAAGTATTTTAGAAAGCCATTACTAATTACTTTCAAGCTATTTAATAATCTTTCATTTCACATTTTTACATAATATTATTAGCAAAAATAAGTACATACTGAAATATGAAAAAATAAAAAAGCAGAAACCTATTTTTCCTAATTTATTTATTTAAAACATACAAAATTTAATAAATAGTTCAACAATTTATCTTCATTGTAAACGAATTGAATAACATTATATACGTTTCTTCTTCTATTGGAAATATAAAAAACAAATGATTTCGTAAATTTTGGATAATAAAAAAAACACATATATAAATATAATAACAAAAAATATGTAATTTATATTAGAACTATTTAATAAAGATATAAACAATGAATAAAATATGATAAAGTAGTAAATATTCCAAATCCTCAATTTAATGCCATTCATTGACATCATAAGATTCATCCGAGGAACATAAATTCTCATATGACGAATTGGGACCAGATTCACATGAAGAAGCGGCCTTATCGCAACTTTCATATATAGGGAA
>MINK01172256.1:4537-27347 GCA_001735545.1 Phormia regina
AATTAGTAAAAACATTAAATCGTGAAGGCAAAGTTGTCCCTGTTGTATTCTCACAAATAAGTATATATATATATATATATATATATATATATATATATATATACATATATATATATATTCATATATCGTTTTTAGTCAAAACAACGTAACACCCCACTTGTTAAAAAATGTCTCTTTTTTATTTTTGGCGAATTGATATTACGTCTTTAAAAAAATAAATCTTGAAAAACGTTGATCACATAACTTAAAAAATATGTATATAAAAGTGTTCATTGCCACTTTGTTAATAACTTAATTTGTTTTGATTCTAGGAAGTTTTTAGTGCCTGTAAAATATGAAAAGTGATGTTACGTTGTTTTGTATTATCGGTTACATATACATTTATAACTATAAAATTTGTAATTTATAGTAATTTTTTAAATAAAAAACTGGAATTTTGTTCTAAATTCCTAACTTTAACAGGAGCGGCTTTGTGGTAACCCCCAAAAAATAACCTTTGAAAATCCCATATATTCAGGTATGTGATTAAAACCGATCGTTTTAAAAACGAATTGGTTTGAAAAATTGTGAAGAATAGCTATTATTTTTA
Source organism: Phormia regina (assembly GCA_001735545.1). NCBI lineage: Eukaryota > Metazoa > Arthropoda > Insecta > Diptera > Calliphoridae > Phormia > Phormia regina. The sequence goes on from MINK01172256.1 coordinate 5,127, forward strand.
GACAAATATAAAAAATTGTTTAATAAAATATAAAAGAAAGTGATTAAAATATAATTATTGTTAATAACAAAAATTTAAATAGCACTTTTTAAAACACTTTTTTCGATTTAAAATCGATTTGTTTTCGAAATCGTTTTCCATCACATACCTAATTATGTATTTTTAGACCAGTCTTTATATTTGTATATTTACAAAACTCTCGATATGAAATTTTTAGTAGAAAAAGAACATTTGGAGTGATATTTTTTACATAGTGATATTTGGATAAAAAACTTAAAGTTTATATTTGAAATTTTAAATTTAATTACCTACTACAAGAAAAAATCTGTAAAATGTATAAATTTTTAAATCTATAAAATAATTTTAAAATATTTATAAAAGATCTCAATTTATAATTTGTTTCATCTAAACAGTTTATACCTATCTGTTATTACGACCATCATTATATTTGCTTTAGTTTTGAGACATATCCAAAAAAATAATATATTGATATAGAAACTAAGTATTACTGCATCTAAACTTCCCTTCTTTAACTCTCTTAACTTTCCATTCTTTCATGATGATGAAAAAATCATTTTGTATTTCTGTTTTGATAATTGTAATTTTATATATACATAACTCTGATCTGTATAAATTGTTTTCACTGAGTTTAGCAATATTAAGGCGCATGCCCTAAAATTGTCTTGGTTTAAAGTGTTTTATTTGTTTTTAATTTTAAACATATTTTAATTAAAAAATTAAATTATTCTAACACTTAGAGATTAAACAAATTTAAAGAATGTATTACCTAAATTTTTTATATAATTATTTGCGTAATTTTTAAGTTTTATAAAGAATTCCTATTAATTTCTAAAAAATAAGCTTTTTGTAATTTAAAAAGTGGACAAAAAATAAATAAGTTTTTAAAATTTAAATATTGGGATATCATTTATTTTATTGTTAGTTCTTAAAGTAGGATTAAACTAGTCTAGTGGGTACTAGCGCTGGGTAATCAATACGTATTTTTAATTTGAAATATAATTTTAATAAATTTTCTTTCATTTAAAATTAGACAAATATCAAATTTTATAAATTAGATGTTACTTGTGAATAAGAAAAAAAACTTATTTTATTTATAAAAAATAAAATAATACTTATTTTTCTTTTTCCAAAGAAATTTATGTTGAATAAAAATATTCCAAAATTTTCTATGAATAACAAAATTGAATGTTTGAAATAGATTTTATTTCACTTTTTAAAATAGAAAAATAAAAAGTAATTGTATTCAAGCTATTTCAATTTATATAAGCTATTTTCAATTTAGTTGTAGACCTTGGAATTTGATTTAAATTTTATAAATGTTTTTTATCTGACTTGCTAAGAAATGGAATAATATTTAAATAATTTTAGTTCATATTAATTTCATATAATTGAAAATCATATTATAATCATATTCTTATAATATGAAAATCATATAAGATATATTTTTAACAAATATTTCGATTTAAATGTATCGACCAACATAGGTATGAAGCCCCTTAATAATTCTACTTGGTCTATTTGAGTACTTGAAAAGAAAATTTCAGTAAAATAATTCAAGTTTGTTTAGTTTTCTCAACATTTATTTCTAACAAAATATTTCAAATACGAGAAATTAATGCATATTTTTAAAATTTTGTTTTATTATTTTCTGTTAGTTTGATTACCTATTAACTATATGTACTTGAATTTTGATATTTGCAAACCTATTGTGACTACAACAAAATTAATAAGTAAAAATATTAAATTCATAATTCATAAAAACATATTTTGACTGCATATTTATTTCGAAATTATTTAAAAACTAACAATTTTGAGATAATGGTAAACTTATGTAAAGTTTGAATACGCGTATTATTTAGAATTGTACGTTTGCTCTACTGAAAAGTGAATAAAAAAGAAAATATCTGTGACCAAAAGGAAAAAAACATGATTTATGTTATTTGTCTGTTTTAATTTAAGGAATTGTTTTATTCCATTAATATTATGTCATAATTGATTCTAATTTAAGCTTTGAAGAGCACATCAATTCTATATCAAGTTTCATATATCTTGGCATGTAAGATTACAGTTGGCCCATGCTCTATTTATGCTGAAGTTAAATTATTATATAGAAGTTTATTTTGGGACATCGTCAGTTAATTTGTTCTACATTGAAAAAAAATTAAGAAGAATTGTTCGCTATATATTTAATGTTTTTATACGTGATCTTAATACAGTATTGGAACTTCTTCCTGAATTGCTTGGTTGTGATTTTTATAATTATTTGAATATGCGTTCGTTACTTCATTTTTATAAAGTAATTAAATCGAGGCTACCTATCACTGTTGTTGAAAACTTTAGATTTAATCACTCAACTCGAAATGTACAGATTGAAATACCTCGAATACATCTTTCAATATTTGAACGTTCATTTAAAGTTAGAATGTGTCGTATTTGGAACTATTTACCTCCTATATTAAGGCTGTTTTCTTATCCATATTTTACATACAGGAAAAAGATTATAAACTTGTTTTGTGTAAATTGGGATCGGTCTATACATTTTGGAAAAAGTTAAAAATTCGACATAGTTATAATATATTTTAAAATTCTATTTTGTAAAAAATGTTTAACTTGAGGTATTATCTTGAATATAAATTTTATATAAGGGAAATCCATACAACACAGAAAAAAATCACCAATTAACAAATATATATGAAAGTAATTCATTCAATTATAAACTTGTTTAAATTTGCACCTCTCACCAAAATGATTATATCAATTACTAGGTTAGGTTAGAAAGGGTGGCGTATTTACGCATACATCCAGAGGCCGAAAGGTGATCCCTTTTTGAAAGAGAGAGAGAAATAGATATATGGAGATAAGTTATAAATATAAGAGAAAAGAAAAGAAGAAGAGTGTGGAACCTAAACCCAAACAATCAGGTGTGATTGTGCCTGTGGCTTCCAAACCACTTCAACCTATTTCGCTGAAGGCCTACAAGTGACAGAGTATGTGCTCCGCTGTCTTTAGCTCTACAACATCATCTCACGTTCTGCAGAAATCTTATGTGAGAATGAGAAATGACCCGTAACCATGCCTATGCTTTGAATTTGCCGGTTTTAAGGTAGGACATAGCGCCCTAGAAACTTTGCAGTCCGATCGATTATTCCGGACTCGATTCGTGTTGTCCTGAGTCCATTCCCTTATGGCCCTAAAGAAGGACCCTATTGGAATTTTAACAGATGACTCTATGAAAGACCTATCCAGCTCCGAGCCATTGCGAGCTAGCTCATCGGCTATTTCGTTGCCATGAATGTCACAATGACCAGGGACCCAACAGAGTCTAATCATATAGGAATCAATTAGTCTTCTCAATACCTTCCTGCGCTCAAGTATAAATCTGGATCTAACAAACAGACTAGTCAGGGCCAATAACACTGCCTGACTATCAACATAGATAGTAATCTCAGACCCTCTTTAAACATTCCCCTCAATCAAGCCTAGAGCCTTATACATACCAAGAAACTCCGCCTGAAAGACACTACAACTGTCAGACAATTTGTAGCTCCTAAAAAGTATACATCTGCACCAGTGCCAACTTCCTTCTTCGAGCCGTCCGTGAAGATCGCACACCCTCGGTAGAGCTTTTCTGCTCCCACCCAGAGGTCCCTGTTAGGTAATGCCAAAACGGAGTAGCACCAAAGTCAATCATGGTCCCGACGTAATCCGTTGGTTCAGCCAAGGATAGTGTCCGACCGTCGAATTGGACTTTATCTAGTATGCTGACATGCCCCGCCCTAGAGGTACCTAGTAGTCCCAGCTCCTTCAATCTAAATAGGCCGCGGATAGCCATAACCCTCACAAATTCCTCAATTGGAATAAGGTGGAGGATGATATCCAACGCCGCCTGAGGTGTACTTCTCCATGCTCCTGAGATGCCAATTGAAACACACCTCTGAACTTTAGAGAGAAGGTTTCTATGCGTTCCTTTACTCTATGCCTCCCACCAGACTGTACAGTCATAAATAAGAATCGGTCTTACAACCGAAGTGTAAATCCAGTATGCAACTTGCGGCCTAAGACCCCAATTCTTACCCATAGAGTTTCTGCAGGCGTAATAAGTTCCTTCTTGACCCTCTGAGAGACATACAAAATACAAAATTTTCAAAAAAATTACTCATTTTTTTCAAAAGCCAAAAACAAAATATATGTGACTACATGTATTTTTTTGTTCTATGAATTAAGTTTTTGACAATTCAATAAGGTTTTTTCTCTCATATAAATATCTACTTCTTAATCTGTGGGGAAAACAACACCATTACTTTATTACAATAATATTCGATAACTAGTACATATATCTCCTGCAAAGTAATAAAAATTAATTATGATGCTTTCCATTTCCACAGATATTTGTTGTAAACAAAAATTAATAATCAGTAAGATGAACGAATACGCCTAAGACTAGCTGTCATAGATAATCTAAAATTATAATAGGATCTTCATTTATTATTTCACTTCTGTATTTCTTTTCGCTAAACTTCATTGAAATACGCTGAAATTTTAAAACGGACAAAATGCTTTACATTATAATTACAAGGAAAAGTACCCTTAAATCACTGTCAAACTTTTTTAAATCAATAGTCCTGTAATTTTGATTAATAAAGATATTCGAATTGAAATATACTGAAATTATAATTTCAAAACGGACGAAATTTTTGAATCACTGTCAAACTTTTTTTAAATCAATGTCATGTCAAACTAAATTTTTACGGCGTTGGCGGCCTTTAAAAATAATCGACTGTTGAACTCAGCCACCTGTAAAGCGGCGCAGGTCTTTGATTATAATCTAGTTTATATGACAACTAATGTCACAAAAATAGCAAAAATGTCTCATAAATCTCATAAGAGTTGGCAACACTTAACAATCGTCGTTTCGCAGGTCGCTTTGTGCAACAAGGAATTTTTCGTGTGTTTAACGAAATTAAGAAGTTACAAATTATTTCAATAAATACATTTTAAAGAATTCAAGTTAAAAAATGCAATGTAAATAGTGAAAAAATTAAAGAATTACCTTCAAATATCGTCATATTCTATTAAGAGAAACGGCATTCTTTAGTTTTTTCTACACTGCTGCTGTCAAAAAAAGAAAAAAACAAATTTGACAGATTGAAAGAAAATGTGAAAAATAGAAGAAAAAAGTGATTATAAATAAAATAGATTGCAGTGAAATAATTTTATAAACAATAAATAAGAATATATTAAAGGATTTAATATAAAGTAAGTAATAAAATAAATAACAAAAGCTGTGGAGGCAAAAAATATTAAAAAAAATGAGAAACAAAAAAGATGAACATGCAATGTGAAATGTCAAACAAAAGAAAGAACGCTATTTACAGCACTGCCACACCAAAATTAGCAATAAAATATTTTTGTTTTATATGAGTGAAAAAAATAAAAATTAAAAAAAAAAATAATAAATTTTCTTGAATTTATCTGCAATTTGTTTATTCTCTTTATATTCTTTTTTATTAAAAATAAATGGCAATATTCCATCAGCTGTGGTTTGTCAATTTTGTTTTTTTATTAAAGAAGAAGGAAAGAGAGCTTGAGTGTTATAATTCAAAAGAGTGTAAAAGAAGCAAGAAAGAAAAATCACAAAAAATCGTGTCAAATGCAAACAATTGCAAAACAATTTTCTCCCTTGAAAAAAGAAAAAACTAAAAAATATAATTTTTAAAATTTTACAAAATAAATTTATAATAGTTCTTTGTAATATATAAATAAGTTATTGAATATTTGTGTGAATCCTTTAAATTTAAAATAATATTCACTTTTTTTTCTTAGCTTAAAAATGAAAAAAGTGATGTGCGAAAAATGCGTAAAAATGATGGATAATGTATGAGTATAAAAGGACGACAAAAATATGTAAAAAAAAATCAGCATAAAAATTAAATATTTTTTAATTCATGCAGAATATCAATGGACAATGAAAGATTTTAGTAAATGAATTGCTATTTTAATGTTTGTTTCGCGAACTATTATTAATTAATGCCTTTTTTATGTGAATTCTATTTAGGCGAAACAAAATCCATTAAATTTTACACAAAAACTATCTTTGCTAACATAAATGTTAGCTAATATAAAAATAATTGAAAATATGTGTTAAACTAAACCAGCTAGAAGCGACAAAAAAAAATAATAATATTCATTAAAATTACAATAACATAATATACCTCTGCAGCAACATACATAAAATAATTAATAAGCAACTCTGGGGTTTGTCTGCCTCTTTTTTATTCTTGGAGCCTTCATACGTCAACTTTACTTGTTTTTATTATAAAATAATTCGAAGCATCGTAAAGGATTATTAATGTCAATGGCACCAAATATAAAAAACTTAAAAAAATATATAAAGTAAAAAATAAACTAAAAAAAAAATATATATATTTTTATTTGAAGTTATTCAATAATTAATATAACTACGTATGTGCTTATAGAAAAAGTTCCTTAAATGTTTCTTAAACGAAAATTCTATCAACCGAAATATAAAAGTCCATGCCAATGCTTCAATTGATTTGTAAACGAAAGTCACTACTGGCACAATGCAAAGCTTGGATTCATCATGTCAAGAAGCTGATGTATGTATGATTTTTTATATTTATTAGTCAGTAACAATATTTTTTTTATAAATTGTAGTTCATAATAAATGACACATTGAAAAAGCTTAAAGGCTCTTCTAATTCTGCCAACACAAGTGCAGGAAATACAGTATCAACATTGGCTTCAAACAATCCCACAACGGCGGCAATACTTAGGCAACAACAACAGCAATTAGCCTATCAACATTTACCGAATTCATCTACATCGCAACAACAGCCGCATAAATTTCAACAGTACCATCAATTGCAATCTGCTTTGCAAGGTACAAATGTATCTTCAACAGCTGTTAGTATTGGGGGAGGAAACACAAATTCTACGATTTCCTGCCCTCAAAATGTGTCTCAACAGCAGCTATCTCCACCAGCTCCACCTACTCCTCCATCTTTGGTATCTTCATCGTCATTTTCTGTTACATTTCCTCCAAAATCTTCACTTATAGACAATAGTTTATTGCATTGCAATATTTCTCAAATTCCCAGCCAGCCTCCACTATGTATATTTGAAGATGATGAAGAACCATCAAATCCAACAGATCAACCTCCGGTAGAGTTACTGGCGCCAACAAATCCTTTATCAAGTAGCACCAGTCAGAATCAGAATCCAGATTCTTCAATTAATTTGGATAATAACGCAATTTTGGCCCAATCAGCTCCACCTTCAACTTCTTCGGTACAGCAAAACATACCGCTAACACATCCGTCTCCGCAACCAGTACAGACAACTGCATACTCTAATTTTAATTCGATTACCTCACCATCGCCGATCGTACCGGATTTATTACTATCAACGCCACCAGGTGCACACAATAGCAGTTCTCATAATAACAGTAGCAATCACAACAACAATAACAAAAAGGCTGATAAGCGTCCTTCCTCCTCTTCATCGTCTTCAGCGGTGAATCATCATCCACAACACCACCATCAACATCAGCATAATCATGTTTCTCACAATTCTCATCTGTTAACATCGCCTGGGGCAACTGGGTCACCTACCTCGTCGCCTAGTAAGAGGCAAAAAATTAAGGACTCGATATCAACAAAATGTTCACATTCACCGTCATTGTCACGATCAATATCGACAACGGCTAGTTCGGGATTTTCTATTGGACAAACAATAACCACCAACACGTTTTCGTCTTCATCTTCGACAACAACTAATGTTTCTAAGCGAGAAAATACTTCATCACACAAATTTTTCAACATTCACGAACGTATTAAAGATCATTATTTACAACTGTTAGCAAATGATTTAAATTTATTTGCTGAAGCTGGGGTAAGTTTTCTCACCAACATAATAGCATAAAAATAATTTACACTAAATATACTTATTTTAATTTGTATATGTCATCCCCAGTAATATAAAAGTGAAAATAACATATAGTTATAAGACGATTTTTTATATCCAAATTGGAATGTGTTATTGAAAATTTGGGGATGATAAAAATGTGTCTTAATGTTTTAATATTACGAGATCATTTTAACCATATTTGTATTTACACTAAAAAACTTATATTAATATAGGTATGACAAAAAATGTTTATAAAAGTCTATTTTTAGCTAAAATTTTTAGCAAATAGATTTGATTATTTGTTATCTCAAAGGATATAAACATTAATCTGATTATTAAAATAGGTGCAGGTCCAATTTTTTACTATACTAAAGATTTTTTTAATTATCTACAACCATCTAATGAAATGGGATAATACATCATTACAGACTTAAAACAAAAAGAAATTAAAATAAACAATAAAAAATAGATGTGTGGATTCTTACAGAATTTCAGAATGATATAATTTCTATTGCCCTTTTAAATTTATACTTTCAATATATTATTAAATTACATAAATACATAAATAAAAGTAAAAAATAAAAATAGCATTGGCATATCAATTTACCCGATGTAAATTCAAACGTTGGTAAACTGCTTTGTTTTATTGGTAAGAAAATACTTTTCCAGCGCTTGATGTTTCTGTTTGGGCAGTTATGGACTTGGTTAGACCAAAAATTAGATTTGATTTTTTTATAAACAAGTTATTTTCTGTTTTCATTCCTTATGATATTGAAAACCACATCTATTAATGTTATTATCAGCATCAGATAAGTAAAATTTCATACGATTATTGATATGATTTTTGGAAAAATACATAATTTTTAGTATAATAAATTTGGGGAAGATTTCTGAATTTTATAGCTCACAATGTAGTAGAGATATTTCAAGAAGGGTTGTTTTCATTGAAAATTGTGTAATTATAATAACCAAAGCATAAATTTTAATTTTTCTTAAGATTACTAACTGGTAACCCGTAATGCAAATTTACTATAACTCTTCTAATGGCCAGATGGGTTTTAATTTTTGGTCGATATTAGTAGATACTTACGGATTTACTTTTGTCTAATTAAATAATTAGATAAATTGTTAATAAGAAATTACCAGAAATAAATTTATTTCAATAAATAATATTTGAACAACTCAATAAAAATTGTATTATTTCCACATTTAGTTCCAGAATACAAATAGTCCGAACATTTTAACTGATTAAACTCAAGCTTTAATTGACTTTCAGCCATTTCTTAAAAACGGACCAGAAGTGACCATTTTTATTAATAATAAATGAATAGAAAGTTCTAATGAAATATTGGCTCTTAAATGCTCAAAACGTTTATGTTAAAATAATTCATTTGGGAAATATATTATTATTAATATTTTTTTTTTTTTTCAATTTATCTGAGACATAAAACAAAAATTTTGACTGCCACCGAAAAATTCTTTAGAGGTTTTATTACACTTATGAATAGCTATCAATTGCAGATAGAATGCTTTCTCCCCGGCCGTAGGCTCGCAATTTCTGACATAGTGTACCCTTGGTAAATATATAAGAATGATAACAAATAATTTTGATTATTATTATTTTTTTATTTTCCTTTTATCCTCTTAGTATTTAATCGTAGTACCGTTATAATTCACAAATCATTGTTTAATAGAAAAAAATTATGTTTGCAAATTGATATATTTACTCAATAGACTGTTATATAATTAGCCATATAAGGTCCCAATGGGCTCGGTTATGTAAATGAAGAATTAATAAAAAAAGATAATTTCTGTTTTTTTAGTTAAATTTATAGCCAAACCATTTTACCATGCCCCAAATTCTCGGTTGAAGTGATGTATCTATGAAACTAAGACCACTATTTATGTTTTCAAAATGGCGAATACAGAAAATTTATATTTTAATGCTGTTGCAAATTTTCAAAAATCTGAGAATTGCTGATTCTAGGAACGGTAAGCCTGAATATCAGGACTTAATGACTTTTTTAGCGAAAACCAAAGTTTGTTACAGAAAAATAAATGAAATGAATGTTTTTTAATAAATGATAAAAAGTTTTATGATTCTTGGGTGGCTAAAACAACTTGTGGAGCGGTAGAGAAATCCTCGTGCAGGATATATTTTTGTTTTAAAACATTGGTTTTAAAAACTTAACTACAACAATATTTCGTTTTCGAAGCGTCGAAGCGTTTACATTCAATGTCTACAAAGTGCATATATGAGGCGAAATTATAGTGTTGAATCGCTCATAATATAAGTCGAATTTAGTAATAGAAAGAAATTGGTAATATTTAATAGATTATATTATTAGATTATTAGTATATAATTTCAGTTACCCTTACAACACCAGTATTGTTATTTCCCTTGCAAAATTAAAAAAAGAAAAATTGAAATTAAATTTATTTTCAACGAAATGCGAACAAATTATTTCTCAATTTTCCGACAAATTCAAATAACATATCCGTTAGGATTTTTCAATTACATTTTTCACATGCAATAATAAAATCGGAAGTTACGTCCCAAAAATCCGATTTTTTGGATTTTAGGATTTAAAATTTTATATTTAGGATATTAATAACCAGTTTATCTAAAATTCTTTAGCTTAAACAAGTGCTTCAAAAAACCAAGAATGTGTGTTTGCCCGATTTCTCAGGTAGAAAATATAAAAATAAAAAACTGGAAAAAATATCTTTTTTAAAAACTCCCATCTCACGATTTGTCAATAGTATATAAAAATTTGTAGGGGAACATTGCAAAACATATCAAGGTAAATTTTAATGGGGCTAATCACATTATTGGTTTCATAGGAAGTAAGTCGACTTAATATATATGGTTCACGTACAGTGTAGTGACGTTCAATATTTGGTTAAAATGTCGACTTCTAATTGTATTTAAATAAATAAAAAACTAAAAGCTCACCCAATTGATTACACAATGTGCTTTTTATACCCACCACCAAAAATATAGGGGCTATATTGATTTTATCCTTCCGTGTGTAACATGTCGAAAAAATCATTTAAGACTATAATGTATATATTTTCCCATCAAAAAATTATGCTTTCTTGGAAGCAATGCTATTGCGATATATATATATATATATATATATATATATATATATATATATATATATATATATATGCAAAATCATTCTCGGTGTCGTATCTCGGACAAAAATCATGCATTATAAATGTGCTTCAGTAATATTTTATTATAAGTGTCTGCTCTGCAATTTTATGAATTATAATCTAAATATTGCTGAAGAGCATTTGTAATGCATGATTTTTATTCGAGAAGAAAATGTTATTCTTTTGCTTCTGTAGTGTATTTTGAACATTGCATTTTTGGAAGTTTTATGCAATCAAGAAAGCTATATGTTGGTTCCATCAGTTCTATTGCTTCCAAGTCAGCAAAAATTTTTTGTTGGATTGTGGGTTTTAGTTAGATTCTGTTTAAAGCAGGGTAGGGCTCCAACAGTACAATCTGTTGAGACGAAATTTTGATCTAATTTTTATCTTATATAAGGTTTGTTTGGTACGAGCAAAATGGTTAATAAACCAAAAAGTTATGAGCAAAATACTAGAAACGCATGGTGCGTTTCTAGCAAAAAAGCAAGTTCAACCACAAAACTTTGTAGTTAGTTCGTGAGTCAATAACATTCGCACATGTTATTTAACAAAAATTATATAAGTTTTTTGCTTTCTGAACAAAGCCAGGCAGAAACTGACAACCGTACAAAACATCAAGCGGAGACAAAGTTATATTATATATACTTGTTTAAATTATTATAATTTTCCAACACTACAAATAAACAGATAAACCCATAGTTACGCAAAGTTGTTTTTTGTTTTTACCAAGATGTTTTGGACAATAATAGAATGATATTGTCACTTGGATGATGGCATGACGTTATAATAGAAGAACGTTTCATGTTTTGCCACGATTTGAAACATCTTGAAAAATCGTTATCGTAAAAAAACAAAAAAATCTAATTTTTTAACAAAATTCATATTTCAAAAATGGTTGTAATAAAGTTCAATTAAATGTCTAATAAGCACTGCAAGATTCTTTCTTTGCATCTTGAGTCAAATTTGAAAAACTTCCCATATTCTAAAAGTGTAAAATATACATTAACAGCTGTATGCACAAAAAAATTATGTTTGATAATAAGAAAAAATAGTAAACTTTTATGAAACATACATTATTTATTCATTCAGTTAACCAGTAGAAAAACTTGTAATTTCATATTTGGACTTGCTTTTTTATGTAAATAACTAAATACAAATATTTCTAATTCTTTTTATCAATTTTAGCTTAAGCAACGTACACGTTCTTTTATACTAGAACGTGTTGTTGAATGTGAGAGACTAAATACCATTGTTGTTAACTTATACCCCGGCAATAAAGGCTATGCGCTAGGTTTATATTATGATGATCGCCAAGTGATACCTGACACAGAAGGGGATTTTTCAACCTCCCATTCGACATTTTCGTCATCATCCCCATCAACGAGTTCAGTGTCTTTAAAAAATGTTTCTAGTCGAAGTTCAAACATCATGATTAACAACACCAGTTCTAATTCAAGTAAACTGTTTCCATCATCTATACCACCAGATTTAAAACAAAAATCCTCATATGATCATTTACCCACAACATACGATTACTCATCTACTGATATTTCAAACTCAGCTAGCGAATATCCTTTAGTTGAAGTTCTGCGATGGCCATATGAAAATGATCAGCTGCTTCAATGCATTGATCGCGAAGTAATACCTGACTTTTTGATGGATATGCTCGCTGCTACAACAATAACTTTACAGGCTCCACAAGATGACAGCACTGGAACTCCACGTATCTACTCTAAACCTAATGTTTTTTATGCCGGTTGTGTTGTGGCGCAAATTCGCGACTTTCGACAAACATTTGCCACTTCAACAAATATCTGTGATACGAGGCATGTGTTATTAAGACCCACCAATGCAACATTGTTTTCTGATGTCCAACATGTTGCGACAACGCTTAATCAAACTACATCTACTTGTGCACCCGAAGATAAACTTGCATTGGAGAGTCAAATGGTGTTGGCTACAGCGGAGCCTCTCTGTTTAGATCCTGATCCAAATATAGGTCGACATGCTATTAATTCTCAACATGAAAGGCAGCTCTTTAATACTCATGAATTAAGACGCCAAATGAAAAAATATACACAAATTTCAATTAACCGTAAAAGAAAACTGGATCAGTTTACCCATCATTATGGACTTGAGCTGTGCGATTATTTAACCCGTTTACGAACCAGGCCAAGAGCAGGACTGGTATCTACTGCCGCAGCCACTGCTGCCAATATATCGTCTAACAACGGTAATGTAAATCCTTTAGTCAGTGCCACAATGTTAACTTCATTTGCTTCGAAAGTTCCGAAACGCCCTAAAGATGTTATACGACCTATACGGCCACCAAGATTGGACTACCCAGCCAATCTGAAGGTCCCAGATCAATTAATAAGTGTTGAAAAGTATGCAAAGACAAATGAAAGGCCCCGAGAGACTACTGACTGTCAGCCGCAGTTAATAGAGGAATATATTTTAGAAACGGAACGAGATGACAACGAAGGTCGTCGTGTCGTCTATCATATTAAATTATCTATTTTTCAAAGGCCATCAAATTCAGAGTACCTGGGAGAATTGTATGTGGATCGTGATTACAGGGAAGGTGTACGAAATGGAGAATCCTGTCGTTTTCCTTTAGGAACACGGGTACATGCAAATCGTTATATACAACAGTTTACGGAAATATTTACTGAGGAGGGTCGTAAAGCAGTCAAGATTACTCATTTGGTACCGGGTCATTTGCCAAAAGTTACTCATACCGGAATAACACCAGAACAAAGACAAGCTCTCTTACTACAACAGCAACAATTACAATTGCAGCAACAACGACAAGCAGCACTATTGGCAGCCCAACAACAGCAGCAACAACAACAGCAGGTAATACAGCAAACAATTACTCAACAGCAATCCGAACAACAACAGCAACAGCATTTGGTTGTTGTAGCTCCAAATGGACAACAACAGCATTTATTACCAACAACTGTACAACATTTAAATACAAATACAATACAAACTCAGTCACAAACAGTACAACAGCAACAGCATGTTTCTAAAAACATAAATATAGTTAATGTTACTGGAAATAATGTTGCTGCCGTTCAACATGTGCTTAGGCAACAACAATTACAACAGCAGCAACAAGTGGCTACAACACAATTTATAGATGCTAATGGCGCAACGGTACAATTGCAACATGCTACACTCACTGCCACTACTTCCAATAATAGCAGCAACAACACCTCAACTAATACTAGTAACATCTCAGGTGGAACTCATCATATACAATTGCAACAAATCACAAGTTCTGGTCCATCATCAACTGGAGTTGTAGGAGTTAATAACAGTGGAGCATCGACAACGACTCATCAACTCAGTTTAAGCAACGGTTCCCTAGTACTAGTTCAACAGCATTCAGCTACTGGATCACAAACATTACATCAGCATCAAGCGGCTCAAGCGCTTCAACATGCTGGTATTACAATACAACCTGCATCATCACACCAACAACAAAAAGCTCAAGTCATTACAACCACTCAAATGAATACCGTACAATCGGGACAAAACTCCGCTCTTAGGACACAGCTTAGTTCTAATGTACCAATTTTGGTAAGAATGTATTTTATTCAAAATGACATATTAGTTTAATCTTTATTATATACAGCAAGCTCAATTGAAGGCAGCACCTATTGTAACTAATACAAATCAGCAACAACAGTTAGTTCATAAACAAAACACTGCCAGTAGTTCTACCAACACAACAAATATTGTAACTGGTAATTCTGGAGGCTCTAATAGTTCCCCTAATACATTGCAAGCTAATCCTGCTATAAGCGCTATTGTTACCAGCATAATGAACAGCGCAAATCAATGGCAGCAACAACAACAGCAGCAACAAAACTGTAAGTATAAATGAAAAAATATTTTTTTCAACATATATTAAGACAAAATCCCAGAAAACACACCAATATGAAAAATGTTTCGCTGGATTAAAAATATTATTGCGTCAATAATAGAATTCATATTGCGAAAGAAACTTCCTTCGGATGAAAATGGGTTTCGGCGGTAATACTCTTAACAATACAATGGCGATTCTTCTAGATGATAATCCTGCAATATCGCCAGATAACCGTTTAAAACATAATTGAAAGATATAGCAAAAATGTTATAATATAAAAGGATGATTATACGAAACACTTACCCAAAGAATAGTTAAATTATACATTTTTCATTACTTTGATTATCATCCAAAAAGATATCTTACAATTGCTTGTAGAGATTGAAGTTAGCTGGATTTCAAAATAATTCTTTTGTATAATTTTAATGGTTTTCTATTTAAATAGCAATTTTTCAACTTTTTAAAATCAAAACTTTAAAAAATATTATATAAAATAAAAAATGAATCTAAAATGCTCCCTGATATAAACTTTAAAATCTGACTCCGCTAGGATTTCCAGGACGGGTCAAGAAATTTCCGAAAAATATTTTTTTATTATGATTTATTTGTTGCTTTCGTTAATATTTAAAATTTCGAGAATAAAAAATACAACAAATGACAAAAAATTAAGATGTTTGTTATTTCTTATTTAATAATGCGGACATTTCCCGGAAATGATAGTAAGATGAAAATAAAAATATTACTTTGATTATCATCCGAGAAGATATCTTTCAATTGCTTGTAGGCGTTGAAGTTAGCTTGATTTCAAAAAATGTTATTGATATAATTTTAATGGATTTCCATTTAAATAGCAATTTTTAAACTTTTTAAAAGAAAAACTTTAAAAAATAGTATATAAAATAAAAAATAAATCTAAAATGCTTTTTTATTTTGATTTATTTGTTGCTTTCGTTCATTTTTGCAATTTTGAAATTTTATAGCGGCCTCTATTTCAAACACTTCCACTACTGCTACTACACTGAAAAGTTCAAGTAATGCTTCCATATTAAGTTTACTAAATAGTGCTCCCGCTGCTATGACTAGTACTCCTGTAGCAAGTGGTACATTTACTACATCTACCGGACAAACCCAACAACAGCAGCAACCAACCCAACAACAAAATGTTACATTGGTTCAACATTCATCCCATTCACAACAGCAGCAGACGCAGGCAACAACTGTTGTTGCAACTGATAATTTTGTTCAAGCTACACAATCCCAACCAGTGCCAAACCAATCACAACGTAAACAAAATGAAGTTTTACAAAACCTCTTAAATCCGGGAAGAAAAATAAATATTGTTAGTAGTGGAGCGGGGAACGGTAGTACAACAGCAACATTTCGCACGAATGCTGCAGGTAATTTGATAGCGGTGAATCTTAATCAGCCCACCAATCATCCCCAACAACAACAAAATCATCATCAGCAACAACTACATCTTCACCAGCAGCAGACTCAAACACAACAACATCAACAAGATCAACAACCCCAAACAACGGTTCGAGTATCAATGTCTGCTCTAGCATCGCAATTAGCATCTCCTCCAGCTATAATGACTAATAGCACAAATTTTGGTGGTTATACATTGAGCACTGTAAGTGGAACCGGATCTAGTGGTGGAAGTATAAAAATTCTTAACAGTGGAATACAGCAGCAACGTGTTTTAGCTAATGCCCTTCGAAGAGATTCGTTGAGTAGTACATCTCAAGGGCCTCCAAATGCTATAGTTGTAGGAGTGGCAGCACCTTCACCTGGATCGGATTCAAACGCTTCAAATGCTAGTGGATTTGCAGTACCTCAAGCCACATCGAGCTCAAGCGTTAATAGCAATAATTCAACTACCTTAAACGCATTGTTAGCAAATGCAGCAACACCTTCACCTTCCGGTTCAGAGCACTCCCAGTCGTCTCAAAACCAAAATCAAAGTCTACTTGAGAGACTTAATAGTGGTGGTGTAACTACTGGCGCAGCGCTTCCCAACATGTCACCACAACAACAACATCATCCAGCTACACCGCAGCAGCAGTATATTACAAAATCTTTAGTACAATCTCCCGCCACATCATCTATACATTCGCCTATGTCTAGTCCGCATCCACAGCCGTCGCCCTCGCCGCATCTGCCACCTCCACAACAGCAGCAGCAACAGACTCAACAACAACAAAGCCAAACTCAAACGGCAACACTTAATCTGCAAGGAATAAATTTTTCAACTTTGCAAGGAGCTATGGCAAATTTTCCAGGTTTGCAAAATGTACAAGTTCAAATACCTGGTTTCAATCAACCTATTTCACTCCAACTTACCGGTGGTAGTTTACATGCCGTACAGCAACCTCAACAATCTGGAAATTCTACCGTATCAGTGGTAGCTGCGGGTGGTAGTGCAAATTCAAGTAACAGCAGCAGTGCTGTTGTTACGACTCAAAACTCAAATTCTCAGCAGCATGCACATCAGCAAAGAAGTCTTCTAGTATCAGTTCCAGTTAGTTCGGCAAACCAACAACAAGGTCAAGCTCAACATACAATAACACTCCAGGCGCAGCAATTGCAACAACATCATTCTTCTTCAACTGGTACTGTTGTAAACTTACCAGCTGGTGCGGTTGCTACTGCTACAGGTGGAACGCAAACAGTAGTCTTAACTAATAACTCGGGTACTGGTGTTGGAAATACATCTGGTGCGAACAATACCGGCAGTAATACTAATAATAGTGCTACCACGATGCTAACGTTACCTATCGGTGAGTGTAAATCTAAGTTTTTAATAAAAATTAAAAAGCGATGAAAATACAACAACTTATTATGACTGCTTTTAAAACATAATAAAAAGCAAAATATAATTTATTTTGGAATAAACATATTCTTCGCTTTTCCGAAAAATACATTCTTACAGAAAATATAATTTATTTAATTTTATATTTTTTTATTTCCTTTTTTGCATACACCCAAATTTCATTAAAACTTATTCCACAAATGTCTTAATTAATAAAAACATTTTTACAAACAACACTGTTATTTGTTTACATTGTTTTCGCTCATACACAAATACTTCTTTTCCTCACAATACATACGATTCTTTTTAATTCATTAATTTTTTCTTATCACATATCATTATAATTATTTTATACCATACCATAACATTTCATTATTATTACCAAATTTATTAAACAGTTTAGTATTCAATTCAAAATTCAAACACACCAATTTTTTTGGATGCAAAGAAAAAAATTAAGATCTTTAAAAAATAATAACTATCGCTTTCTCTCATTATAATTAATTATAAAACTAAATAACAAAATTCATGTTGCCAATTCAATCAATCGAATCGAACAAAAACCAAAACCCGAAACTTCCCCTTTTATTACAGCTCAATTGGTAGGATCTGGCGTACAAAAGATAAATTCGTCTACATTACGAACATCGGCCACAGGACACACATCGACAGGAGTTACAACCACGAATGCGAATACGGCGAGCGGTGGTAGCATTATTGTACAACAGCAACACGGTGTTCAACAGCAACAAAAGATGTCTCATCAACCACAACAAGCTACCATAACAGTTAGTAGCACGGGAACGGGAAATCAAACTAATCAAGCTATACAGTTAGTTGGTACTATACAGCAAGGTGGTCGCAATATACAAGTTGTTGGTACGAAACAACTTTCCGGTAGTCGACAATTAATAACCCAAAGACAGATTGGTGGCTCCACTTTAAAAATTGCTGCTGCAGCACCTATCAATGGTAAATGCTCATTTTAATATTGGAATTTTCAAACACAATTTTAACTACAACATAAATGTTATATACCTACATATATACAATATACACATTTCATTACATTTCAGCCAATTCTAATGCAAATCTTACCTCCTCAGCAAATTTAACTGCCACCCCTATTGTAATGTCGACACAAAAATTACAATTGAAAACTATTAAAGCCTCTACACAGCATCAGGCTCAACAACAACAACAACATCAACGCATTTTGAACCAAATTACAGCTTCTCAAGCATCTCAAACAACGCCCCAACAACAAACTCAAACAGTAATTTTAGGTCAACAACAAACGGCACTGTCATCAGCGCAACAACAATCTAATACATCTCAGCATACACAACAACAGCAACAACATATTCATATTCAGGCAAGAGCTGGTAGTAATTTAACCCAACGTACTATTTCTGCTATTGCTATAGCAAAACAACAGCAGCAACAACAGGCCGCAGCGGCAGCAGCAGCTGCTGCAGTTGCTGCAGCCAATCGAAGGCGTCCAGCAACAGATATAAGTAAATAATAAACGTATAGAGTTTAATTTATGCAAAATATATCAATATTATGTATTATTCCTACTATGCCTTTTCCATTATAAATTCATTCTATTTTATTTTGTCTTATTTAAAATATTAATCTACATATTTGAAAATTAAAATATATATTTTTTTCTTGTACTTTCACAATATTTGCTTTCAAAGAATTTCTAACTTTAAAAATATTATTTTTTATGACCGATTTAAATTCTTATAAAATCTAAAATCACGACGGACCATTTAAAATCTAACGAAAATTAAAGATATTAAATACCAATATCAATTCCTTGCATACAATGGCATACAAAACAAAAATTTTAACTTCGTAAATTGGAATTGATTATTAAATATCGCAAAATTCGCAAACAATTTCAACGTCTTTTTAATATTTTATTAAAAGTTCCCTCCAAGATTAGTTTTATATTATGTTATGTTGTTGACTCGATCTATTATCTGCATAATTTTTATTTTGAATTTTAAAATTTTGTAAACACGCGTACAGCAAAATAATGCATTACAATATATAATTATAAAATTGAACCATAAATTAAAAATAGCAAAACATTTTAATATAAAAAAATGAAAAATCGAAAATTAGCAATAGTATGAAACATATTGATATTTGTATAATTGTAAAGAAATTATTAATAATCTTAACAATAAATTTAATATTATAAATCTAAATTAAAATATTAAAATAAATATAAAATTAATATAAAGGTGCATACACATAAAAATATATAAATTAACAAAAATAATTATTATAAAAATATATGCTTAAAAGTATCATATATAAGTAATTGGTATCTAAATGTTTGGCTTTTAAAAATTTAAGTTCTTGTAAAACAATGATAAAGAAAAAAATTTCTTTAAAAAAAGCAATATTTGAGCATGTTAGAAAACAAAAAATTACATTCATATAAAGTTTATAATAACAAATTTTTATCATTAATTTAATTTATTAATAAATGTAAAAAATCAATAAAAATTCGGCTAAGCCGAATTGTCCGTATCCTTTAAAAATTTATGATGAAAATTTTTATTGTACTTGCAAATCTGCAGAAGTTATCAAGCATATAAAATATAAAACGACTTGCATACAAACATAAATACTATACATCATACATAACTACAAAATAAATGTTATATGCGAAAATATATAGTAAGTGTATATTCATCACCTTTTTAATGGGTAAATAAAATTACTTAAAAAATATATACATACAATATACGTTTGCTATTATGTATCAAAATAAAACTAAAAGATTAAATGATATTAAACAAACCCCTAAAATATTAATTTAAAAATAATTTAAGTCTATTTTATTTTCAATTAAATATACCAACAACCTCTATATACCTTCTTTACAGATTAAGTGCATAAAATTAATTAAGTAAAAATTTAAACAAAAAACAAAAGAAAAAAACATTAATTATAAACATTTTTCAAATCGTTAGCCATTAAGTCTTATTTAATTAAATGTCTTAAAAACTAAGTTTTATTTGGCTTTAGTTTATGATGTGAAACGCTCTATTCTATAGATTATTTACAAATTTATATAGTTTTTTATTATAAATAAATAAACAAATTAATTATAGAATAAATGAATTTATCATAATTTTAGTTCTTTTTTAATTCTTATTTTATTTCTTTCCCAATTCGTTTTTATTACTCGTACAATAACTTTTTTGTGACCCAGAATGGTCAAAAAGATTTTTACAGTTTTTCTTTTTTATAAATTAATTAGCTTAATACATTGTACAATTGTAAATCACGACATAGTTATGTATATGTATATATAAAAAATATATGTGAATGTTGTATGTATATTTTTTATATATAAATATTAATTATTATTAATAAAAACCGATTTCATTATTATAATTTTTTCTAATATAATTTGTAAAAAATGATTATTTATATCTAAAGTTCTATTATTAAAATAATTAATTAATCTTAAAGTAATTATTTTCAATAATCCATCATTAGCCTAGTATTAAGCCATTATTAGCTTCAAAATTCATAAAACAAATATATGAATCAATAATAAAAATAAAAAATAAAAATTTATTGAAAATTTTTGAGGATAATCAATTGTTGAGCAGAATTTATTGTACACATAAAAACAGTTTGTAAAAAAATATATATTGTTGATATCATAATTTTTAAAATTTGAAGTCTATTTGAAAGAGTTTGAAGAGAAAAATAATGTGTTTACAAACAGGTATGAATTCGAAACCCGCGAAGTATATGGTATATATCAAACATTTTTAAACTGGCTGAAGCTGACTTAAATCTTTAATAAGTTTTGTTGTAAATGCATTTTAAATAAACAGTTACATACAGGGTAATTAACTTTCGATGACATTTTTTTTTTTTTTTTAATTTTCAGTTTTTCGGGCGCTCTTCAACCAAATACAAAATCTGGGATAGGGATTGATGTGTCTTTGATTGTTGGCATATTTCGCCATACCATGGCATATTTCATTCATAATAACCAACGTAGTAGATAGTCCCAAAGATTGGAAAACAAGTGCGATAATTTTTTAAAAAGTCAGTTTTATACGGAACACATTTACAGTTTATAATATAATATCTTGGAATATCGCGTGAACTTAAGTTTTAGTTATTTTTCGCAATAAATTCAGAGGAGCCTTAAAATAAATTTAATACAAAAATTGTATGGACCTTTTGAAAATTACGCAGAAATAGCACATTTTATTGAATTTGGATTGATCGAGAATATAACTTTAAGTTAAATGTCGTTAATAGCTGAAAACGGAACACTTTTGTCAAAACACATTTTGCTAAGGCACATCGTGTGGATGTGTGGTGATACTACATTAAATTTGTACTTTATAATTTGAAATTTAAAAATAATTTT